>QEPC01012288.1:1391639-1417707 GCA_003113815.1 Sphenodon punctatus
GAGTTTAAACCTCTGACATTAATTGTTACTGTTTTAATGTTAGCCATAATTTATTTTAAGATTGTGTCTGGGCCTAAGCCCACCCCTTAGCCTCTTACAGCTCTGGCATCTCCTTTCCTTTCTGATTTTGTCCATTGAACTAACTGCATCACATTCCAAATTATCTGCATAATATCCTTCTTTATAAGAAAAAACACCTCTTTGTAACAACAACCGGCTATCATGAGAATCTTTGCTTACTTCACTTCTTTCCTCTCTATCTGCACCCTCTTTCCCTTTATTATATTTACCGTCCCCCCTCCCCCCCTTTCCCTGGCTCCAACACCATTCCCCCGTCCTCCTTTCTCTGCTTTTGTTAGGGATCTGCTGAAAGCTTACACCTGGTTCAAAACCCCAAGTGTGCCCTCCTCCCCCCCCCGCAGTTCCTTTTATCCTAATTATTTTTTACAGTCTTCTTATGTCTTAAGCCAACTATCACAGTATAATAACATAACACAATATAACAGCAACAGTTCAACATAACCCTTCAGTACACTCCTTTTCCCTTACCACCCCCATCAAGGTTGTTGATCAGTGTCTGTGTATTGCCTCTCTTGCTGTTTTCCCTCAATTTCTTGCCCCTTCTTTACTCTGCTTTGCCTTCCTTCCCACTGGCAAAAGGCTACCAGCCCAATTCCTCTCATTTATGCACTGACATTGGGAATCACCGGTTGACAAGCCAAAAAAACCTTCAAATCTTCTGTGCTGTCAAAGAATTTTTTTCTGCCATTATCAAAGATCAACGTTTTTGCTAGGAAAATCAGCTTTGGTTTAAGATTTCTCTCTATAAGCCGCCCAAAGTACTTGTTCCATTTCATTCTTTTCTTTATTGTCTCTGCAGCATAATCAGGGAACATCCCGACAGTCTGCTGCTGGAATGATAGCTTCCTTTTGATTCTGGCATTTTTTAAAATTTCTTCTTTTGCCTGGTAGTCATCAAATTTTACAATTATGGGTCTGGGAGGATCCAAGTCTTTTCTGCCAGGCCTCCCTGTTCTGTGGGCCCTCTCGCTTGCCGCTGAGTGCAAGTACACCTCTTCTGGGAAGTTTTCTTTTAAAAGGGCCCAGATTATTTCATTTACTCTCTCCGTGCCTGCTGACTCTCTGACTCCATTGAATCTAAGATTCCCTCTACAGGATCGATTCTCCAAATCCTCACACTTAAGTGCAAGGAAGACAGCCTCCACTTTGAGTTTATTTAACTGCTCCTGGGTGCTTAAGGACTGATCCTCCATTGCAGCAATATGTTCCTCTGCAGCCTCAATCCTGCCTACCAGTCCCGCTAACCTTTTATTCCCTGCATCCATTGCCTGCTTGATCTGCTTCATATCAGCCTTTAGCTCTTTTTTCATTCCAGAAAGCAGGGATCTAAGGGATTTCTCTTCCTCCCCATCTGCCTCTGATTCTGATGAGGCCTGGTCAGTTTCAGCTTCCCGCACTGCGGGCTCCATTCTCCTCCCGGGATTTCCCTCCTCTTCCCCTCTCTGGTCCGCGGTCAGTTTCTTCTGGCAAAAATGCTCCAGTGCGTTTGCCTGTAATATTTTCTGACGGGGCTTACCCTTACCAGCCATATCTTCTTACTTTTGGAGCTTAAAGCTGTCTGAATCTTCTTTTCGGCTTAGTTAAAGAGCTAGGGGGAGCGGAACCCAGGCAGCTTTCAGCTTCTAGCTCTGGCGCATGCGCAGATCCCCGACTCTAACAATTCTTTAACATTTGGTCATTAAACTTTACATAAGAACTTAAGTAGTGCCATACTGGGTTAGACCAATGGTCCATCAAGTCTAGCATTCTGTCTCTGACAGTGGCTAATCTTTTTCTCTTGGGAGAAGTACTCAACAGGTCACAATGGGCTATCCATTCCCTGTTGTTCCAGCCCACAACAGCAAGAAGTTACATTCCCAAAACCTACTTGGCCAATAGACATTCATGAACCTATCCTCAAAGAACTTATCCAATCCCTTTTTAAAACTAGCTACACTACCGGCCATGACCACTTTCTCTGGCTGTAAGTTCCACAAGTTAATTGTGTGCTAAGGGAAAGAATACTTTCTCTTATTTGCTTTAAATCTGCTACCAGTTAATTTAATGGAGTGTCCCCTTGTTCTAGTACTTTTGGGTAAATAACTGCTCCCTATTTATGTGTTCCACACCACTCATGAGTCATCTGAAGAGTCCTAACCTATCAAACCTCTCCTCATACAGGAGCCATTCCATACCCTTGAACATTTTTGTTACCCTTCTCTGTACTTTTTCTAGTTCTTCTATGTCTTTTTGGAGATCAGGCAACCAGAACTTCACACAACACTCCAGGTGTGGTCATGCCATCGATCTATATAGAGGCATTATGATATTTTCAGTTTTATTCTCTATCACTTTCCGAATGATTCCTAACATTCTGTTTGATTTTTTGACCGTCGTCATACACTGAGGTGAGGATTTCAATGTATTGTTCACAATGACTCCAAGATCCCTTTTCTGAGTGGTAGTAACTCCTAATTTAGAACCCAACATTGTATACATATAGACCCCTTTTACACAGACACCTAACACTGATAAAATGGGGGTTACATTTTATTATACATGGTACATCAGGGATCATGTTGCAGGGCAACACTGCAGCCCTGCAACATGATCCCTTTTCACACGAGATGTCTCCACCCAGTTTTGTTGGGTAGAGATGGGTGGAGGCATCTGTGTAAACACCACTTGTGGTAGGTGAGGTGCATTTCTCTGGGTGGAGATGGGTGGAGGTGTCTGTGTAAACACCACTTGCGGTGAGTGTAGGTGCGTGCATGCTCCTGCGCAACACCCCTCTCCACCCACCACTCACCCACGGAGCAATCGGCAGTGGAGTTTGTTGCTCCATGGATGGGTGGTGGGTGGAGATGGGTGTTGCGCAGGAGCATGCATGCACCTACACCCACTGCAAGTGGTGTTTACACAGATGCCTCCACCCATCTCCACCCAGAGAAATGCACCCCACCTACCACAAGTGGTGTTTACACAGACGACTCCACCCAGCAAAACTGGGTGGAGGCATCTCGTGTGAAAAAGGACGTATGTTTCAGGGCTGTAGTGTTGCCCTGTACCACGTATAATAAAATGTAGCACCCATTTTATCAGTGTTAGAGTGTCTGTGTAAAAAGGGCCATAGCTTGGATTATTTTTCCCTATGTGCATCACTTTGCACTTGTCCACCTTAAATTTAATCTGTCATTTGGATGCTCAGTCAGCCAGTCTCACAAGATACTCCTACAATTCTTTACATTCTGCTTGAGTTTTATCTACTTTGAATAACATCGTGTCATCTGAAAATTTGATCACCTCACTCCTTCTCCTAAACGTTAATGAATATATTAAATAACACTGGTCCTAGTAGAGATTCATAGGGCCACTCCACTACTGACTTCTCTCCACTGTGATAAATGACCATTTAGTTCTACTCTTTGCTTATTATCTTTAATCAGTTGCCAATACACGATAAGACACTGCCTCTTATCCCATGACTTTAATTTCCTCTAGAGTCTCTCATTAGGGACCTTATCAAATGCTTTCTGAAAGTCTAGATATACTATATTGACTGGCTCTCCCTTATTCATATGCTTATTTACACCCTTAAGGAATTCCAGTAGGTTAGTGATGCATGACTTCCGTTCCCTAAATCCTTGATGACTCTTCCCCATTAAACTTTAAAGTTTATATATGTGTTATTGTTTGGCCATGGTGATGGAAAGCCCATGGAAGTTGCTACTTAAAATTTAATGGTTTGTGAAGAGAGAGCATAGGGAAAGCACTACAAACCAGAACAAGCTGGGAGAATGCATGATTTTTGAATTTGTCATGCATTGATGTTTTAAGGCACCAGTGAGAACAAGAATGGAAAAGACGGGAAGGAAGCAGTCACTCCTCAGAATGCTCTTGTCCTTTTGCTCACGACTCTGTGGTGCTGGAAGACCTGTTGCACGTGAGGCTACACACAACCTAATTGATAGGATGCAGGCACATGGGCGTACATTAGCCTGCATTCGCCCACATTCTCCAAGACCCTGCTGTCAGTGGGGGCTGCATGTCCATTAGGTGGTGGTCACATGTCCAGAAGGAGAGGACACCTAATAAATAGACAAGTAGATACCCACCTGGTGTGGGCTAACGTCTTGTTTGATAACACCCATGGTATTCTTTACAGGAAGACTTCATAAAACACTCCCTAAACTTCCAAATAAATCATAGGTGCCAGTTCCTCCTATGACTTCTTTCATAATACAGAAGGCATACTAATTGACTGGAGAAGTTTGCTTTTACAGAATCCATGCTGGATTATTCATACTATGTAAAGCACTCAGTCCTCATCAGCAAACTTGGCAGGATCAGGAGGAGGACCCTAGACAAGGCAGGCAACAGATCACAGAGGCCAGCTAGATGCATTATCAGGAAACAGACAAGGGAGTCAGAACTAGTAGACAATACAGAAAGCAACCCAGAAAGTCTGACTGGCTGTCCAGAAGGAGCATCAAGTAACATCCAGGATGTCAGAACTAGGAAGTTTGTGTGAGGCTAAAGAAGGGAAGAGGGTAAGGGTTGGAGAACAGGACTGTTTGGCGGACTGGCAATGAGACTCAGGGGATGGGCTGGTAGGAAGCAGAGAAAGTAGTACCAGAGAGCAGTGAAAAAGCAGGGAACCAGGGAGACAAAGATTCCAACAAAGAGGGATTATTCTACCCAATTCCTCCTATGGAGTAGTTTCAATAGCAGAGGCAGTTAATCAGTCAAGGAGCAGGGCATGGAATAGGCCCAGGGGTGAGCAAAGTTCCCAAACCCAAGAACCACATGCCAAAAACTTTATAATGGCAAGAGCTGCAAGACACATGCGTGCATGTTCACACTCACACACACGCATATATGCACATGCAAATCTCTCCTTCGATTTCAGACTGGTCAGGAGAGCCATGCTCCTCAGCTCTGGCAGCTGAGATTCTGTGGAGGGGCTGTAATTCAGCTGCTGAGCCTTAGGTGCAATGAATTAAGAGTGCAAGACCAAGGACCAGCCCTAGTAGAGAGCCACATTTGAACTGCTCCTGAGTCACAATTTGACCACCCCTGGCACACGATGTGGAGGAAAACCCTCTAAAACCATATCTAGGTGATTTATTCAGGCTAAAGTCAGAATGGTGTAGTTGTACTGGGGGACTGAAACCCACCTAGAAGCCCCCAGAAACACCAGTTTGAGACCTATAGTTCCTGGCATTATCCTATTCTCTAAGGATGACCATGTGTAGGGCTATGAATTTGGTAAGTTTTTTTTTACTAGTATTGACAGAAAAACCACGGATTTGGCCAGAAGCAGCCAATTTTTGAGTAGCAAAAATCCCTGTGCCAAATGTACGGAGTGATAGGGCACGGCAGTAGAAGCAGGAAGGCAGAAGCTCCGGGACCCAAGTCTCTCTCCTGTTCACTCTGCCACATCTGGAAAGTTCAGGCCCCGCAGCCCTGAGACTTCCTGCGTGCCTGCTGAGGGAGTGCCTCCAAGCTTCACGGACGGCAGCAACTTTCACTGCTTCCCCAGCTCTTGCCTTCCATCTCCTTTGATGTGATGCTCACAAATAGGTGAGTCACATGGAGGGAGGCAGTGCACGAGAGGAACAGGAACGGAGCAGCCTCCTGACTTTTCCCCCACATGCCTCCTGTTGTGTCAGGAGGAGCCTTCTGCCACCACTGCTTTTCCTGACCCCAATCCTGCTGCCTCTGTGGGTTAACTCTGCAGCTGGATCAGGGGCTAGGAGGGCTTAGGATCAGTAGGGAGATGCCGCTGTTCTTCTCAGAGGCACTGCGGGTGCTCTTCTCGCCAGCTTCTCTCCGGCTCTGCTGTTCGGCTCTACTCAGGGTGGGGCGTTCACTGAAACTTTTAGAAAAATCACGGGAGTCACAGGGAAATAGAAAAAGTCATGGAGGGGGGCAAAAATCACTAAAAATGTGACCGCCGTGACTCCCATGACAAAATCTTAGTGCTAACCATGAGGCACAATCACAGCCTTGGCAGCATTATCCTTATAGTTTTATGCCACCCCCCCCCCACCCTTTTATTGAGATTGAGGACACAAGTCCTCCTCAGAGGCTGGTTTGCCTTCTTGGGCCAAAGCACAGGCCTCTGTCTTTGAGTAAAGCAGGACGTATTCCTTAGACAGATGTGTAGAGAAAATATGGTTGCTGTGTTGGTCCCAAATATAGACAATAAAGACAAAACAGTATAGTGATATCTTTTATTAGACCAACTCCAGTTGGTGGAGGTATGCAAGCTTTCAAACTCACAGAGTCCTTTGACAGGCAAGTTGGGAGTTAGAACTTGCCTCCCTTTCCCATTGTTTCCAGTCACTGCATATATCTACACTGCTTTGCTTCGTCTGCAGTTCTAACTCCTGACATGCCTAACAAGGACCCTGTGATGTCTGAAAGCTTGAATACCTCCACCAACTGTAGTTGGTTCAATAAAATATATCACTATACTATACTATACTATACTATACTATACTATACTATACTATACTACTTTGTCTCTATTGCCTTAGACAGATGTTATAACCTTAAAATGGGATGACCCTTTTGGAGTCTGGGAGGCAAGCTGATGTCACGTTCCTTAGATCACCATAGAACATAAAGACTTTACTCTCAGGACAATTGGGGCAGAACTATGAGGTCTTTGGCTGAAGGGTGGGAGCCCCCAGTTCCCAGAGTAACATAAATCTCTGCTAGTTTTAAGCAGCAAATATAGTGAGTGGTGTCAAATGTACGTGGAGCCAATGACTCTAGAGAATGGACCCAAAGATAGGCAATTGCACAGAGACTCGGTCTGGTAATGGTATCTATATAATCTCATTGTGCAAGCTCCAGCCTCCTGGGGCAAAAGGAGATATAGTGACCATATCATCATGCTATCCAAGGCGTTGGTCCTGTTGTTGCACTAGGCCATTAATACATGGACGGGGGTGGGTGGGTGGGTGTTTTGGCGTAGTGGGTGGAGGTGTCTGCGTGTCTGTGTAAATGGACAGACACCCATCTCCACCCATGGAGCCTCCTCCGTTTTACCGGAGGGCTCTGTTGGTGGAGGTGGGTGGCAGCAGGTGTGTGGTGGGTGTAAGTAAGTTTTATCTTGTGGCATTAGCTTTCGCCGTAGTCATAAAAAAATACAAATTTACATAACTTTTAAATCTCATATAACATTTCAAATGAGTAATGAATTTCCAAATGTACACATCCTAGGCTAAATAGTTCAGAATTTACATAATAGAAAGTTACATTTTGGTCACCATAATATCTATCAACCATATTATCAGATACACCTTTGTTTCCAGAAATCGATTCCTGTCTTCAAATAGCAGAAGGGGGATTACAATGATGCAAATTTTGTAATTGCCCTAAAACAAACTTCCTCCTTTTCCTAGCCAAACTTACAAAAGTTGCCAGTGCAATCAAATTCTCAATTGTTGAGCACTTCAATAAAGAGGTAAATACATGATCCTTTCCACCATTTTCCACACTTTTCATTACAGGAGCTAACCAAAGGTGTTTTCAGACATTACGAGATCACACTCAATCACAGTGAACCACACTCAACCCCGCGGTGGGGCCAAAGGGTCCCGAACGTCTGTTCGGCGGGCGCCAGATGTTCACCACAGACAATCCCCAGCAGGGGACAAAATCAACCACCCTTCCGGAGGTCCGGCCTGGACCATCTCCGAAAACATGGTCAAAGCAATTCCCACCTGGAAACAACAAAACATAACATCTGAACGGCAACCACCGGCCGAAAGCAAGCAAAATTATTCCCAGCCGGGGACAAAGCATGCAGAATCACTGCCAGGCAACGAGCAACAACACAGGCTGGGGAGGGAGATTTAAAGGGCACACAACAGCAGGGGGACATGGCGGGATGGAGCAAGGCGGAAGGGAGAGGAGAGTGGAGGGCGAGAGAGCAAGGGAGGAGGTGGAGGAGGAGGAGGAGGTGCAGGCGGAGGAGGTGGTCGTGCTGCACATGGAGATGGTGGAGGGACAGCAGCAGCAGCCTGGACAGGCTGCCCCAGAGACGACAACCGGCCCAGGGGACGAGGCACCCCGGAAACGGGTAAGGGGATGAAAGGGGGGGTGCATGGGCACAGGGGCACCAAAGGAGGTGGGAGGGATGGAAGGGGGGGCAGGCGGAAGGGCCAGGGGGCTGAGGCAACCTGGCAACCAACCTCCCCCTCCCCCCTTTATGACCCACAGACATGGAAACGGGCCCAGGATTCCAAGCCCCCAGAGGTGGCAGGCGCCGGCCAGGTGGAGGAGGAGGAGGAGGAGGGCCCATGTGGGAGACGACTGTACCACCGAGGGGGGCAATGGGGGCACAGGGAAACCCAGGACTTCATCAGGATCTGGGGGACCCTGGAGCGTCAGCTGGAGCTAGCGGTCAACCAGTGGAACGAACACGTCTACTTGGAGATTGTGCGGGACATGGAGGTGGCGGGGCATCACAGGACCGTGGCCCAGTGCCGTTCAAAGGTCAAGGAGGTCACGAGGGGGTACAAGGCCATCAGGGACAACAACAGATGATCTGGCCATGGAGCCTGGACTGCCCCTTACTATGACACCCTGAACCGCATCCTGCACATGAAGGAATCCATTGTCACCCCGCACCTCATGGGGAGCGCTGTGGTCCAGGGCAGGGAATGGGCCAAGGTACCCCCTCCCCTCACCACCCCCCTAGAAGGCACCGGCTCCAGGGGCCCTGACCTCCAAGAGGAACACCTGGGGGCATCAGGGACCAGCAGGCCCCACCCGTGCACCAGCCCTGAGAGCCCCAGGCCCCTATCTGGACCGGTAGAATCTGAGGCCAGCACACTGGTAACCCTCAGCAAATGGATACAACCCCAGTAGCACAGAGGGACCGGCCTCGGAGGGTTCCGAGACCGACATCAAGGGTAAGCAGGCAGGTGGGAGGGGAGACAGACCAGGGGAACGGGACAGGGGAGATGGGGGCACACTGTGCATGGGGCCGCCCCAGCAACCCCGGACACCCCAGACCACAGGAAGAGGGCCCGGGGGGCCACCGGGTGACACATTCAGCCCACCCCCACCCAGCCCCTCCCATATCTCTGCAGGGCCCAGCACACCCCGGCACCTGAGACAGGCGTGCAAGGGGGACTGCAGAGAGGAGTCCTGGGAGCACCCAGAGGTCCCAGGTGAGGCACACTGGCAAGTTGGGGGGGGAGAGGGCACTGGGGGAGGTCAGGCACAGGACCTGGGGCACATGGTGTGGGGGAGGAGGGCCTGGGCATAGGGGAATGCCATGGGAGGGCACAGGCCACCAACCTGAGGGGGGGGCTCACAACCCCCCAGCCATGTCACAAGATAGGGGGCAGGTGACTGGGACACCGAACCACCCGTAATGTGTACCCCAACAGGCTGACCTGATGGGTCCCAGCAAGCTGGCCCGGCACAGCAGATGAGGGAGCACCAGGCACAGGTATGGAGCTGGAGGGAGGAGCAGGTGGAGGACATAGTCAGCTCATCCACCGAACAGGGCGACCGGATGATCGCGACCATTGATCGGATGGAGGCGGCCACGGAAAGGGCCATGCAACAAGCAGACGCAAGGGACTGGAGGCTGCAGGCAGAGGTGCAACTGGAATGGAGGCGGGAGTGCTGGGAGCACAGCAGGCAGGTGGACACATTTGGGCGGCTGGAACTGGCACATGCTGCACCATGGCTGGCAGGGTTTCCCTGCTGCTTGCGGGCCTCTCCACCCCCGGCGCTCCCCATAGCTGGACCTTCCGTGAGACCATGGCCCTGTGTGACCTGTGGCATTCCCCGGCCGTGCAATTGCTCCTGAGCTGCCCTGACAGCCTGACAGGTGTCTATGCAAGTCTGAGCTCCGGACTGCGCTACTTTGGCTATGAGGTGAGCGCCTGCGATTTCCGGCTGCATGCGGAGACGCTGGGCCTGCATCCATTTCCTGATGGGCACATCCTGGAGATGAGGTGCGCGCATGTGAAGTGGTTGGTGGCGGAGACCATTTCTGCCCTCTCTGTGTGCAGCCTGGCTACCTACACGGTCTGTCTGATGGAGGCAGGCCCCGTCATGGCCGTGTCCTTCTTTGGCTGTATTCATGGGGCCCGTGAGTACCAGCAGTTCCGTGGGGTGGTCTATCACCGGCTGTTGGAGCTCGGTCAACTTCTGTGGCCCCCAGCTGCTGACTATGGTTTGTTGGAGCCCACTGGGGTGGAGCTGATGGCGCTGGCTGGTGTGTGGTCCCGTTCCGATGTGCAGGTGGGGCTTGCCATGCAGGATCCCTTTAAGGCATACTACCTGGTTGCCCACCACATGGCAGCGCTGGGATACCATCGGGGCATGTTTCAGTGGCCCCACTTCATGCAACTGGTGGGCCACCCGGCCCCAGGCCCCTTCACAGCCCCCTGCAACTGACTGTGAGGCCCCCTGTGCTTTCTGGGACCCGGTTGTTGGCCCCGCTGTGAACTCCCGCCTCCGCCCTGCTGCCGTGGGTCACTGTCTGCTCCCTCCATGATGTCCCGGGCTTGCTGCTGTGCTGCCTGCTTCCCAGGATTCTGCTGCCCCTGCCTGTACCTCTGGGCCCCTTCCACATCTCTCCCCTGTCCGCCTCTGCAACTGGTGTTCCCCTCCATATCTGCCTTCTCCAGTGGCCATGTCTTGATCTCCGAGCTGCCACCCAGCACCCCAGGGTGCTGCTGACCTTCCTCGTCCACCTGCAATCCCTCCTGTGCCCGTGGCCCCCCCTTGGGTGACTCTGTGACCGCGGGGTTCTGGGGCCCCCAGACTGCACCTCCTGGCGTCCTCCCGTGTGTGTGTGTGTATTTGGACCGGCTGCATGGCTCCGGCTCTACTCCATCCCATCCATCGCACCCTCATCAGTGCTTGGGGTGTCTGTCTGCCTCCTGGACAATTCCCAGCCCGCTCCCTGTTCCGTGTGGCCTCCCCCTGTGCCTGTGCTTTGCCCACGGAGTGGGCAAACCGGCAGTGGCGTCCATTACTCCATGGGTGGGTGTGGATGGGGATGGGTGTTGGCCGGGAGCAAACACTCACCAACACCCACCAAAAGTGGTGTTTACACAGATGCCCCCACCTATCTCCACCCAGGGAAATGCTCCCCACCCACTGGCCAACACCCATCTCCACCCAGAGGAACTGGGTGGAGGCATCATGTGTGCACAGGGCCCATGGTGATTGGCTGCAGTGTTGCCCTGCAACTTATATAATAAAATGTAACATCCATTTTATGGGTGTTAGAGTGTCTGTGTAAAAAGGGCCCTAGTCTGGGAAAAAAGCACTAGCTCATGTGCGGTGGGTGGGTGAAGTGGGTGCGCGGCTGGAGCGTGCACACACAAACACCTACCGCCCATGCTGTTTACATGGGTGCACACCCTGAGCACACCCATCCCCCCCACCGGTTGTGTACATGGACTGCCCCCCCCCCCAGCTGCACACCCATCCGAACACCGAGCGGCGTGCGGAGGGAGGGGTGTTCATGTAAAAATGGCCTTCGTTCCATTGGGGGCAGGCAGAAATTAGTAGCTGCCAGCTACATGTCTCTGGAAAGAGCTGGGGGCATGGTTGACAAGCAAAGACATTACTGGGAGTGTCTGAGGAAACTGTCATTCAGACACAAGGTATAGAGAGGTTGTTGAAAGATTCGATGCTATTCCTGGTGATGCTTTCTCAGATACCAATTAATCCATCTAGTGATGCTCCCTCAGGTGCTCTGGTAATTATAGAACTGAGTCACCTCATTCCAGGTGAATTCTAATCACCAGAATTCAGTTGCGTAGGTGACAGACACACAGCTCGGGTCAAGATCCTGCAAAGCAGCTTCTGCAGTCCACTTTCATTGAGGCTCACCATACAAGGTGTCCATGTCCCACTGGAATTCTTCATACTGGTCTAATAGTGGACTGAAATAATTTACTTTATAGATCAAATAGAGGCAGAAGAGTTTCTTCCTGCAGCCAGTGCATGGCAGCAAACATCAAGAGAAACAGAATCCTGATTATTAGATAGAATAATTGTGAGTTGTGATGTAAAGTATCAAACACAGTTTTGTCTGGTATATTTCAAAAGACAGTATGGATAAAGCTTGAAATATTTTTCACAGATTTCATTTGGCACATCTCTAAAGTTAACTTCACAAATATTCTTGGATACTGAAGCATATTGTCAGAAGGGTAAAGAATTGTTAAAGATGAACAGTTAGCTGTATATTTCTGTCTCCTCGCATGAAACAGGAGTTGAAAGTGCATATTTATCACACAATGTATAAAAGACATGTACTTCATTTTAGAAGTTGGCAGAAAGAAAGATTTCTGCCAAGAGAGCAATACTAGATATAACAACGCAATGGCACAGATCCCAAGGTCAAGCCACCAGATGTGGGTTACATGATGAAACGAAGAACATCAAGAAAAGAGGTCCGGTGTAACTGCTGCATTTTCAATGCAAAATAAAGCCTGAACAAATCAATTGTTTTCTGAAATATAGCACAAAGTCATGTTAGCTTCGGAGAGATACATTTTGTTGCAGAGAACTTGGTTGCAGACCACCTGAGGTGGTCTGAAATGAGTGACTTTGAGACAAATTCATCTGTCTCTCTGAAAAATGCTGTACATACCCCCAAAGCTCTGAGGATCACAGGGAAGATTTTTCTATAAATTGAACCTATATTAGCCAACAGAAGAATGATACTAAACGAGAGAGATAAACTGTAACAGGAACAGACTTCTGCCAAGTACGCCATTCCCTATAATCCTAGTGTGGAGGGAGCCAAGAAGTAAACACTTTTATCTCCTGTTTATAAAGAACAATGGTTTGTGAAAAATGAGCAAAAATAGTCCAAAACCTTGGTTACAAGCTGGCTGTGTTTCTATTTCTTTTTCTGTTCAGGTCAACTCATGGGTGCAAACCCTTTGTGCACCTGGACAAATGAGGATTGAACCCATTGACTTCAGTGACTCTACATATATGAAGGAAGTTATGCATGTTTTAAAATATTTTCAGTAATTCAGAAGTCCCATAATACCTCTGCAGTTAATAACTTCTGCTTTACAGCAACCGTACCCCCTTTTCTAGCAGCTCTTCCTTTCATTTAATAAGGAAAGTTGTGAAATTCCTTATTAAATACGTTCACATGGTAAGAGTATGGGGGCTGCCTTGGGGGGTTGGGGAGGGGATGAGGGGAAGGGAAAAGAATAGGGGGAGGGGGGAGTAGTCCCCAGCTCGGACCCGTGGTGGCAGCATGGGAATGGGCTGGGCAAGGGTTTGTATGGTGATGGTAGGTCGGAGGGTGTACCTGGCTCTCCGTGGCAGAGGGAGCTGGGGGTGAGTGGGTGGGGGATGGTGCCAATCTCTGGTGGCAGCATGAGGTGTGTCTAATGGGGGGGGAAGTGGGAGGGGGGAGGAAATAGGGGTAGGGTCTCCGATGTTGACACCTGGTAGCAGCAAGGGACACAACCGGAGATGGGGGGTGGGGGAGGGAGGGAGGGAGGTGTGATATGATCCAGAGGCAGAGCGGGCAGCCCAGAGGTGGGGGCCAGGAGGTAGTGGATGGGGGGGAGGGAGCGGCTATAGGGGTGGTTCTGGGACGGGGATGGTATGGTCCTCAAGGGCAGGTGACTCGTCCTCCTAGGGGACCAAGGTTTCTGGTGGACGTTAGGAGGGTCACCCCCCCCACCAAGGATGAGATGGATCAGGGTCCAGGGTCCACCTGTGGGGGGCTGATGCTGTTGAACGCAAGGTCTGTGGTGAACAAGGGCCTGGTTATCCAGGATCTTATCCTGGATTGGGCGGCAGACCTTGCGTGCATCACGGAGACCTGGCTGGACGAGGGGGCTGGACCAGTTCTGGCGGACCTCATGCTGGCCGGGTATGCCGGCAGCACCAGCCTCATATCGGGGTCTGGGGGGGGAGGTGTAGCTATTATTTTTGGGGAGGACTGGCCAGTTAGGAGATATCCAGTCCAGGAGATTCCAGGTGTGGAGGCCCTGCATGTGGTGTTTGATTTGTCTGGGGGCAAGCTTGGGGTGTTGCTGGTATACCAGGCCCCTTCCTGTCCAGCGGCATCCATTGCAGCTCTAGCAGAGCTGACCTTGGAGGTAGTGCTGGACTCCCTTAGAACCGTGGTCCTTGGGGACTTCAACACTCATGTTGATGCCGGCCTTGTAGGAGCAGAGTGGGAGTTCATGGCCGCCATGGCAACCATGGACTTGTCCCAAGTGGTCAACTGCCTGACTCATGTGGGGGGTCATATCCTTGACCTGGTCTTCTGTTCTGGCCTTGAGGCGGGTGATCCGTTAATGGGGGATGTGAGATCTATGCCCTTGTCATGGATGGACCATTATCTCCTACAGACCAGCCTAGCGCACCCCATCCAGAAGGGGAATGGACCAGTTAGATTGGTCTGCCCTCAGAAGCTGATGAAACCACAGCGGTTCCAGGAGGCTCTGAGGGAGTTGTCCCTGGACCCTGACGGCCATTCTGTTGATATGCTGGTACAGCATTGGAACATCTTGGTGGGAGTGGCCATTGATAGGGTGGCTCCAAGATGTCCCCTGCCCCCGTCTCGTTGCCACAGGGCCCCTTGGTTTACCAAGGGGCTGCGGTGTATGAAGCGGGTAGGCAGGAGACTAGAGTGACGCTGGCGTCGGACTCGCTCTGAATCTGACTGACTTCTCCATAGGATCCATTTGCGATCCTATGTTGAAGCTGTGAGGACAGCAAAGAAGGAGTTCTTTGCTGCCCTCATAGCATCTGCAAAGTCACGTCCAACGGAACTGTTCTGGGTGATGCGGGGGCTGGTCTCCCTCCGCCTGGATGGGGACTTGTCCCAGGCCTGCTGTGAGGAGTTTGCCACCTACTTTGCAGACAAGATCGCTCAGATCTAGAGTAATTTCAACACCTGGTTGGATCCAGTGGGTGAGGAGCATGAGGTTATGGAGGCACCGTCTGGTCGATCTTTCTGGGAGTAGTTTCAGGAAGTGACGCCAGCTGATGCAGTGGATGTCCTGGGGTTTGTTCGAGCCACAAGTTGTGAATTAGATCCGTGCCCATCCTAGCTGGTAAAAGCTTCCAGGGAGACGTTGGGGTCGGTTCTGGCGAGGGTGGTTAATGCATCCCTTTGACAGGGGAGGTTGTCGTCCAGTCTCAAGGAGGCTGTGGTGCGCCCCCTGCTGAAGAAGTCTTCGCTGGATGTGGATGCACTCGCCAGTTACCGTCCTGTCTTTAATCTTCCCTTTATAGGGAAGGTTATTGAACAGGCTGTGGCTCTGCAGCTCCAGGCGCATCTGGACCGTATCAGTTTCCTTGACCCTTTTCAGTCTGGGTTCTACCCCAGCTATGGCACTGAGACAGCGATGGTGGCTTTGGTGGATGATCTCCGCCGGGAGATGGATGCAGGATGTTCTACATTCTTGATCCTGCTAGATCTCTTGACTGCTTTTGATACCGGGGACCATGGGCTGCTGCTGAGATGGCTGCAAGACCTGGGGGGTCTGGACGGGACTGTCCTTGGGTGGTTCCACTCATTCCTCTCGGGGAGAAGCCAGTGGGTGGTGCTGGGAGCTGAAACATCAAGCTCCAGGGCTTTGACCTGCGGCATTCCACAGGGTTAAATTCTTTCTCCGCTTTTGTTTAATGTGTATATGCAGCCCCTGGGGGAGATCGTGAGAGGGTTCAGGGTGCAATGTCAACAATATGCTGATGATACTCAGCTGTACCTCTCATTTTCGACCGACCCAGGTCCTGCTGTCTCGTTGCTTTCCCAGTGTTTGGAGGCTGTGGTGGACTGGATGCGGCAGAGCAGACTGAAGCTCAATCCTGATAAGATGAGGGGATGTTGGTGGGCAGGGCGAGGGAGGTGCCGGCCCCTCTGGTGGTGGGGGTGTGTGTCTGCCCTCCCATAGCCCAGCAGGTTCGGAGTCTGGGGGCTGGAACCTCCCTCATTCTAGCCAGCTGTATCTGGTATGGAGGCTACGCCCATACATTTCCAGGCCTGACCTGGCCACTCTTAGGGCGCTTTTAAACGATCCGGCATCGGGCACCCGCCTTCCTCTCTACAATGTGTCTGATGTTCAGAAGAGTATCATACACGGCGTAGAGTGTATGTGCGCATGTGCGCCCTTCTGCGCATGTGCAATCTGGGAAGGAACCCGGAAGTGTGGCGTGAAGCCAGCACAGCAGCGATCCGCCTTGAAGGGGGCAGGATCGCTGGGCCGGCTTCACGTGGCAGAGATCCGGCGTTAGAGTGCACCGGGGATTTAGACAAGCGGCAACAATGGCGGCTGATAAAGGGCTCAGCCGCCATTTCCGTCTCATCTTAAACCGCCTTTATTCATTCCTTCTTCACCTCAAGGCTAGACTACTGCAACATGCTCTACATGGGGCTTCCCTTGGTTCTGGTTCAGAGGCTGCAGCTGGTGAAGAATGCGGTGGCCCATCTCCTTGCGGGGATGAGGTGACGGGAGCATATTACACCTGTGCTCCGCACTCTGCACTGGCTGCCTATAGTGTAATGAGCCAGATTCAAGGTGTTGGTGTTGATTTATAAAGCCCTATATGGTCTGGGTCCCTCATACCTTGGGGACTGCCTCGCCTTCCGTGCCCCAAGGTGGCCCCTGAAGTCTGCCGGGGGCACCTTCTTGGAGGTCCCCCGGGTTAAATGGGGGGCCACGATGGAGAGGGCGTTCTCAGTGGCCGGACCACAGCTTTGGAACTCCCTCCCAGAGGAAGCTCACCTGGCCCCAGGTCTGATGGCATTTTGCCGAGCCTGTAAGACCTGGCTGTTCACCCAGACCTTCGGAGGGTAGGGTGGTAGGGTAGGTTAGGGAGGTGGGGAATTGGGGTGGGGGAGGGGTATTTTTAATTATTTTTATTTATTTATACTTGATGTTTTATGTATTTTATGTTGTTTTTATCTGTTGTGAGCCACCCCAGGATGCCGTAGGCATGAGGGGGCAGCCAATAAATATAAATAAAATAAATAAATAAATAAATTCAAAATTTTAATTTCCCTAGAAGCATTTCATTTATTCATGTATTGTCAATAATGAAAAAAGTATTTTAAAGGCAGAGAAAACACTTTGCAAACATGATGATAAGGTTTTTCAAAATAATTGTATAGCTTCACAAATTATAGTCAATTTTGCTTTACTACATTTTACTCAAATTTAATTATGACCCTTTTCACATAGATACTCTAACACTGATTAAATGGGTGTTACATTTTATTATATATGTTGCAGGTCTGCAGGTGTGCTCTGTGGGTGCCCTGCAACGTGTATAATAAAATGTAACACCCATTTTATCAGTGTTAGAGTGCCTGTGTGAAAAGGGCCAATGTGGTTGGAGCTGTGCAAAGCACAAAGTGAGACAGAACCTACAGTTTAAAGACTGAGTATAGATGATCAGTGCTATTAATTATTTTTCACAGTCAGTCCAGGGTCCATCAAGTGGAAGAGCTTCATTCGGTATTATCAAGTGCCCATGCCTGACAATTATATCAAATAAAACCTGCGTTGGTCAGCCAGGGAGATGATTCATTTGCCATTTTTCACTAACAGGTTTCATAATACAGCCATGCTACAGTCAGCTCCCCATAGGTGCAAAGATTTGGCTGACCAGCATTCACCAGGAATGGAGCCCAGGTAGGCCTGTCATTGCAGCATGCAGTGTATATGGGGTTATAGATAAAATAATGTGTGCTAAGTGCTTCTTGGAGAAAACTACTGGCAAAGAAATAAACAAAAACTCTTTCCATAATTTTAGATCCCTCTTTTAAACAGTAAATCTCATATAGCATGTGGACAGGATAGCCCAGAGATGGTGAGCAATCAAAATGAGTAAAATATGTTTCCATTCCTGAAAGGTCTGACTTAATTGCCAGGGGAACTTTCTTCCAAATATTTTACAGACAGAAAAGACTTCTGTAGGTATGTCTTGCTCTTGCACACCAACCATTATTCATTACTGTTTATAAGCTACTAATAATTATAGAGCCACAGGAACGGCTCTTAAGGTAGCTTGCACTCTCTGTTACAAAATCACATTCTACTCATTATAAAATCAAGATGATTTATCCTCTCACTGTGACATTTTATAGGTAGGCTTGCATGTGTGAGGAGTAGAAACTGTCAAAACATCAGAAGGATCAGTTGAGAAACAGCTGAACTATAAGAGTTTGAATATTGGTGGCAGAAGAATTTTTCTGTGGTTTTTTTTGCGAGTGTTAAAGTGTGTTTAAAGTTATTTGTCTGGAGGTGTAGAGATGTCAGAAAATTCAAGTGTACATTCTAGGGATTGAGTTTAGATTTTGCGAATTTGTTGTGTAGTTTAAAATGTGGACATTTTGAAGTTCCCATGTTATCCAATGGAGTGAGTTTGTGAAGTTATGTCACGCATGCGCAGTCAGGTGGAGCTCCCTGTTCCTCAGTACAAATAGCATCCAACCCTGGGGGCTGCTGAAGTCTGAGAGAAGGGCTACTAATCTATCCGCCATGCTCTGCGATGCACCTTGCCACAGTGTAGAGAAAGGCTGATTGATTAGAAGCCCTTCTCTTAGAGCTCAGCAGTAGGCCTGAAATGAGAAATCTCAGCAAGTTCTGTTTTTGTTGGTCGGAAGCAGGGCATTCACCGAGGTTCACATGACATGAAAACTTACCAGCTTTCCTGCTGGGTTTTTGTTTGTTTGGTTTTTTGGCCATTTCCCATGATTTTTCACAAGTTGAATGGGGCTGCTACGTGCCAGTTCCAAGCCCCAGGTGTGTCTTGCTTCCACCTCTGGGGGCTGTGGAGATGAAAATGTGCCAGCTAAGCACCAAGAAAGTGCTGAAAATTGCCATAAAAGTGTCATAAAAGTCCCATAAAGTGGGGAAAAGTGATGGAACATCCCAGAAAGTGACGAAAAGTCCCAGAAAGTGATGAAAATGATAAAAACCGCCCAAGTACCACCAAAACTCACAAGCACTCCCTAAAGGTTGGTATTCCCCTCAGAACAGGTACACTTGCTCTCTTCTCAGCCCTGTTCAGCAGCTCCTGGGCTTGGATGCTCTGTATCCAAGAAAAGGGAGCCTTTTTGCAGCTCCACCTCATCAGCATGACACCAGCTTGGACGCAGCCTACTCTGAGAGCAGCAGCAAGTGGAGCAGCAGCAGCACCTTCTCCCCAGATGGAGGAATGAGGTATGCGAGATGGGAGGGAGGGGGAGCTGAGAGGGACTCATAGACATGCAGCTGCTCCAGATGCTGTTGCTCTTAGGAAAGGGTGTGTCCAAGATAGTGTCGGCCTGCTGACATGAATCAGTGAATGGGGCTCCCTATTCCTACATACAAACAGCATACAAACCTGGGAGCCTGGACTCCTGGGTGTTCTCAGGTGTGAGTGGGGGCTATGGGGTTAGAGCAGAGGGACTGGGAGTCAGGACTCCTGGTTTCTCTGGGAGGGGGGCTAGTGGGTTAGAGAACGGGGGCTGGTAGTCAGGACTCCTGGGTTCTGTAGGGAGGAAAGGGGGCTAGTGGGTTAGAGTGGGGGGTGGGAGCTGGCAGCCAGGACTTCTGGAGTCTCTGTGAGGGGAGTGGGGACTAGTGAATTAGGGGGGGAGCTGGGGGAAGGGGGTGTGGAGCCCCAGAGCTCATTGGCTCTTTCCCTCTGCGTGCAGGTATCTATTCAGGGGCTGGGGCCCCTTTGGGCATCAGTCCTTGGGCGCCAGCCAACAGACGACATCCAAAGGGTGTCGCCCGTTGGCTGGACCCGTTTTCTGGGGACACAGTAGCAGTGCCCTACCTCCTGTCGTGTCCAGGGCAGAGCTGTTGGAGGAGAGGATACATGGCTATCAAGAACACCAACAGAGGGATTCCCTATATCAGTAAGACCAACGTGGCCAGAGTGGGGTTTTCCATCAGGACCTCTGAATTGCTTCTGGGTTTTCAGATCTGACGTGAAATAGGAGACGAGTGGCGGAGGCGGCACTGGGGGGCCAGCCGGAGAACCCTATGTGACCAGATGGAAGGGGCGGGACTGCTGCTGGGAACTCCCTCCCAGAGGGCCTTTAACCAAGCACATTCCAGCGCATGCACCAGGGGAGCACACTGGGGCAGTGTGCCTAAGGACTGTGTGCACAAGGGCACGGCCTTGTGCACTGGCAAGGGGCAGGGGCCCAGCCCCCTGGCCAGGATCCTTTGAATGTACCTTTTTCTGCCTGCGGCCATGCAGTTTTGACCTTTAGGTCTATAGGGTAAGTTTGAGGATCCCTTTGTTGCCAACATATTTATTTATTTATTTTATTTCCTAAATTTATACCCCGCCCGTCCTAAAAACAGCTCGGGGTGGCTTCCAACAATAAAAAAGTACATATAAAATATATATAAAACAATTTAAAACATTTCAAAAAAATACAATTCAAACATGGAGCTGAGATCCCATGCATTCCACTCCTATCCTAATTTGGCTGCTGAGATTGCCCAGGCTGAGTCTTCCTGTTCCGGGCTGAAAGCTTCTGCCCCTACTCAAGCTAAATTAACTCACTACTTTTTCTCTCCCAGTTTAGCTAGAGCTGAATCAGGAACTTTGAGTGATAATCCTGTCTCTCAGTTAGAATGTTCTCCTCCTATCCCCCTCAGGGACCTCTAGAGTCCCCTATTTGGGTGATTGATTTTTACCAGCAATTTGTGGCATTTAGTCATAGATTTGATGATTTTTGATCCGGCAAAAAATTGACCTGGATACCAGGTTCAAAGAGTTAGAGGAAAAGTTTACAAACTTTAATGAGCTCCTTTTCTCCATGAAGGTCCTGGTTGGGGGGGGGGGGGGTTGTGGCTCGAATTTAATAAGCTTACCTTTATGCCATATCCTCCCTCTTCTGTGGTTCAGCAGGGGGTGGATATGGCTATTCAGACAGAACCATGGCTTCCTTTGGTTCACGAGAATTCTGTAACCAAAGGTGCCCTCCTCCAGTGTCCTTCTCCTGTTTTATTCTCACTCCATTCTGAGAGGATTCCCTTGTCTCAGACTTCAGGGATTCCCCTGCAGATGGTTGCGAAGGATTCTCATCTTTGACCTCCCACCCTTCAATCTAAGGCAGTCAATTCTTACTCCGATATTATTGCTAGCCCTGTGTGCCTTACTCATTCCACAAGCCACATGGGGAGAGATTCTGTTGATCCCGAGTTGCTTAACCAATCCCTTGCCAAGAAAATGTGTCCTCAGACTCAGGCACAAGTGGATTGTATAAAGCAAGGTCCAGTTAAACTCTCTTCTTTTGTCTATAATGTCTCCCGCTTTACGCCACTATCAGTTTGGCCGCAAGATACCAGTGAATGGTGGGCTTCAGCTATTATTTTCCATTTTTATACAAAAAAGAAATACAGGTTTATGAGACAAGCGGTTTTCGACCCCGACAAGTTTTTAGATTATATTCACATAATTATGGGCCTAACCTTGGCCCAGGACCAGATTCTTGACCTACTCTCCCTCCTGAGTAGGGGTCGCTTCCAGAGGTGGGAATTGGTGTTTAGTGATGGGCTTACTGCCTCAGAGTTGTGGCAACGCTGGAGGCAGTTAAAAGTTACAGGTATCTTTATTCATAGAGTAGAGAATACCCTGGCCTGGGTAATTTACCACTCTTCTATATCGGGCCCTTTTCCATTCAGGCCCATGGTCCCTTCCTCTTATTCGGGCCCCTCTCCTGATGGGCTGCTGGAATGGGATACTGTGGATATCACGGGATATCTGCAGAGTCCAAGCCGGCTCACCTCGGACTCTCAAAGAGCTGTGGGGTCTATGGGTCACCTGGAATTTGTAGTACAGAGTCCTGGCAGTAGAGTCGTGGAGATACTGTCCCCTCAATCCAGCTTTGAGAGTGAGGGCCACAATCAGTTTGCCAGAGACCAGATGTCCAATCACTGTAATTTCGCCCCATCGTTAAAGGAGGACATGGTGGAGTTGGAACCAGTTTTTCCTTCTTTTTTAGAAGATAGGAACCCCCTTAGTGAGGTCCCCATCACCACCTGTTTCTGACAGCCCTTTTATTCAATGTATCTCCTGGAACATTGAGGGTATTAGAGCTTATGGATAGGGACTGGGTAGACTTTATTTCTACTTATGATATTATCTGCCTGCAAGAGACATGGCTGCCTAAAGAGGCAATAGAGCCCCATAGTCTAGATGGATTTCAGGCTTATGATGCTCCAGGATCTAAGTTTTCTAGGAAAGGTCACTGTTCTGGTGGACTAATTATATTCGTTTCAAATCTGATTCGGCCAACTATCAGGTGAATTTCCTTTGATCTCATGAACTGTGTAGCTCTTGAGATCAAAAGCCCAAGGAGCGAGAACCTTCTGATTATAAATATCTATGTGCCTCCTGAATCTTCCCCTCACTATGCAACTTCCTTTTGGGATCAGTTTACTTGTTTTTTAGAGCAATTGGCGCACGCCTATCCTGAAACTGTGACTCTCGTTATGGGGGACTTTAATGCGAGAATAGGCAACTCACATTTGGATAGCATAGATCCCCCTTTGCAAGTCTACCTTAAGACCCCATCACAAGGGTCTCTGGATTTGTGTACCAATGCCCATAGACGAAAGCTAATGCGAATATGTCAGAGCAGGGCTTGGTGATTGTTAACAGAAGGTTACCTTCTGATCGCTTTGGTCACTTCACATATGATTCGGGTAGCCGTTGGGAGAGAGGGAGGCTGTTTGGACAGAGCCGCTGCCCTGTAGACTAAGGATACACACCTGAGCCCGCTTGGAGGAGAGTCGGAGCGCCGTGCCTGGAGGAGGAGCCACCTGACGGGGGAGAGAAAAGGTCTCGCTGAGTGGGACACTCTCGTAGCCGCTGGGAGAGAGGGAGGCTGTTTGGACAGAGCCGCTGCCCTGCAGACTAAGGACACACACCTGAGCCCGCTTGGAGGAGAGTCGGAGCGCCGTGCCTGGAGGAGGAGCCACCTGACGGGGGAGAGAAAAGGTCTCGCTGAGTGGGACACTCTCGTAGCCGCTGGGAGAGAGGGAGGCTGTTTGGACAGAGCCGCTGCCCTGCAGACTAAGGACACACACCTGAGCCCGCTTGGAGGAGAGTCGGAGCGCCGTGCCTGGAGGAGGAGCCACCTGACGGGGGAGAGAAAAGGTCTCGCTGAGTGGGACACTCTCGTAGCCGCTGGGAGAGAGGGAGGCTGTTTGGACAGAGCCGCTGCCCTGCAGACTAAGGACACACACCTGAGCCCGCTTGGAGGAGAGTCGGAGCGCCGTGCCTGGAGGAGGAGCCACCTGACGGGGGAGAGAAAAGGTCTCGCTGAGTGGGACACTCTCGTAGCCGCTGGGAGAGAGGGAGGCTGTTTGGACAGAGCCGCTGCCCTGCAGACTAAGGACACACACCTGAGCCCGCTTGGAGGAGAGTCGGAGCGCCGTGCCTGGAGGAGGAGCCACCTGACGGGGGAGAGAAAAGGTCTCGCTGAGTGGGACACTCTCGTAGCCGCTGGGAGAGAGGGAGGCTGTTTGGACAGAGCCGCTGCCCTGCAGACTAAGGACACACACCTGAGCCCGCTTGGAGGAGAGTCGGAGCGCCGTGCCTGGAGGAGGAGCCACCTGACGGGGGAGAGAAAAGGTCTCGCTGAGTGGGACACTCTCGTAGCCGCTGGGAGAGAGGGAGGCTGTTTGGACAGAGCCGCTGCCCTGCAGACTAAGGACACACACCTGAGCCCGCTTGGAGGAGAGTCGGAGCGCCGTGCCTGGAGGAGGAGCCACCTGACGGGGGAGAGAAAAGGTCTCGGTGACACTGGGGCGCGAGCCCTGGCATGAGCCTAAGGGCGAGAGCCAAAGGGCAGCACCCTTGTGTCGCCCTTGAGGAGCCCGGAGAGCTGGAGCCGCCCCCCTTTGGACCCTGAGGGCTGGAGTTTTGCTGTTGTTAATTCTCTCGAAGAGGCCGACAGCAACTCTAGGGCGGCTTGGAGGACGCTTTGTATAAGTTCCTAGGACTTAAACTGATAAGGTTTTGAA
Organism: Sphenodon punctatus; assembly: GCA_003113815.1. NCBI lineage: Eukaryota > Metazoa > Chordata > Lepidosauria > Sphenodontia > Sphenodontidae > Sphenodon > Sphenodon punctatus. Next base: position 1,415,720 of record QEPC01012288.1, read on the forward strand.
TTTATTTTATTTTCTACTGGGTATCTGTGATTTGGGTACCTTTGGTGAGCTGTTTTTTATAATGTCTAGAAAAAGGGGGAGACAGAATCGTTCTGGCCAAAAAGGTCTTTCACAATCCAAACAGTTAAAAATGGATGATTATTTGGCATCAGGGGTAGGGGGAGGAGATACGGGGTTGGATCATTCCACCCCCTTAAATCAGGAACTATCCTCTTCTCTCACCTCACCGTTAAACCTTAGTACCCAGTCCCCTCCTCTGCGGGGACAGGAGATGCCCCATTCAACTGACCAAGTCCCTAGAACCTCCTCGCCTACAACTACAGAATTACTGGGGACACAATGCTTTCTAATTGCGGAGCTAATTAAGAAACTTTTGGCTCAATTGGAGCATATTACGGGGCTTTTGAACACACAGAAAGATTGTCTCAATACGATTACGGATTTTATTGTAGATTATAAAGCAGGGAGATTTGCAAGGGAGGTCCATAAGTATGTTGAATCAGCCCTGGTACAGGAGGGAGAAAGGACTGGGGGGGATCTAGCCCAGGTGGCTGGACCTTTGGATCAAGTTGATCCACTCGTGACAGGTCTAAAGAGCCTAAATAACCACCCAGTCCCACACCAAGGTCAGACCTGGAGATTAAATCTTAGGGTGATATCCGTATGTGCCCAGCCTTTACCAGATGGTACATTCCCTAGATGGAGCACTAAGAGGGACGTAGTATGTCATCTATCTTTCATACTGAACTGCCCGATCTTTCAATGGCAGATAGCGGAGATTCAGTTGCTCCATGCCCCTTATGGGGTACAGAGGGTGGTGATCTACTTCAAAGGCCAGGGTTTGGCTGATAGGATCTGGAATCAACGGGGTTTATTTTCATCATGGGGGTTTACGCTTGAAGAGGTTTGGGAAGATATTGCGAACCATCCACTTGTAGTGGGTAGGAATAAGGAGGACCCAGGGCTTCAGGAAGGTCCACAGGTAGACCCAAATAAAAAACTAATGCCCCCTGATAAAACCTCCCATAAGGAGGGGGGAGGACCTCCAATTGGGGAAAGGTTGCGGCAGTTGGCTATGCCTGGGCCCTCTGGGGAGGAGAAGCAAGGGAAAAAATCTACTAAGCAACATAAGGAACAGTTACAGGTACAGGCCGAGTTAGAACCCATGGATATTGCAGCCCCCCCCCTTTGCTGAGCCCTATTGATATTTCGGATTTTACCTTGGGTAAGGAGCTGTGTACTGGCGGGACCGCAGGGTTACGGGAAGGTAAAAGGGGGGAGGTTGAGTGAAAATGGTGCTGTGTAGGAGGACAGCAAAGGGAGGTGCTGAGGGTTTGTACCTGGAATATAGCGGGGTGGCAAGGTTGGGTGGTACAACAGGAGTTTCTTGCATACCTGGCTGATTATCACATTGTCTTTGTCCAAGAGACATGGGAGGTATCCCCTATAGAACTTACAAATTTCACGATTTTTAGTAAACAGGCAGTTAACTCCCAAGTAGGGGGCCGTCCGATGGGAGGATTGACATGCTTAGTAGCAGATCATTGTCAGATTCAGGCCACTTCCTTAGTGGGTGGACCTTCGTCAGTTCAAGGAGTTATGGTATCAATAGGTCGAACGCAGGTAATTTTCTTAAATATATATGTCCCCCCTAGGAATGCAATGACATTTGATAAGGAACTCTGGGAGGATTTACAAACTTTTACTGAGTCATTAATGTTAACATACCCAGCAGCACATATTGTTATGCTGGGAGATATGAATGCCAGGATAGGTGCGTCGGATGACGCCCTCCTTCCATATGTTGAGTTCTCGCAGCATCTTAGGCATCCATTACTGAGTTCAAGATCCTCGAAGGATGTTAAGATCAATCCCTCGGGGTTAAGATTAGTTTCAATGGCCCAGGATTTGTCACTCTCAATCCTGAATGGGTCTGGTTTCCAGGACCCAGAAGGAGAGTTTACCTTCATAGGGCACCAAGGCTCTAG
>QEPC01012288.1:1420967-1434081 GCA_003113815.1 Sphenodon punctatus
CGAACCACCCGAACACCGAACGACCGAACACGAACGCACAACCCGATGGCGAACGAACCGAACGGCCGAACACGAACGTACGACCTGCCCGAACAACCGAACACGAACGGCCGACACACGAACGGCCGAACCGAACGGGCGAACACGAACGCGAGGTACGACCGAACAACCGAACACGAACACACGAACCGAACGCGGCCGAACCGAACGGCCGAACGCGAACGCACGAACCGATCGCGGCCGAACCGAACGGCCGAACACGAACCGCGATCTGTTCGCCCATGCCTATTGTTCACTGTGATTGATGACACAGGGTTTATCCCGGCAGGATGGGGTTCTGCAATTGTTGTCCCCATTTATAAAAAGGGGCCCAGAGGGGATCCGGCCAGTTACCAGCCAATTAGTCTCAATACAATCAGTAAAATCTATGGGAAACACCTATTGATAAGGTTAAATGAATGGATGGAAGAGGGGAACATCATGTGCCTGGAGCAGGCTGGTTTCCTTAAGGGGAGGTCTACAATTGGTCAGTGCAGAATCCTGTATCATCTAATTGAGAAATATAAGACCTAAAATAAGCGACTTTTTGCAGAATGTTTGGACTTTAGAGCTGCTTTTGACAAGGCTGATAGGTCTCGACTATGGGACAAAATGAGTCATTCTACATTGGATAGGAGACTTTTGATTCTTCTACACAACCTTCACTTGGCTACATCTCTTAGGATACGGGTTGACCGAGAAGGACATCTTACAGGGAAGGTTGATACACACCGAGGGGTTAGACAAGGTTGTGTCTTGGCCCCCACCTTGTTCAACCTGTACCTGAATGATATAGCTCCACTTATGGCCAGACCTGATTTTTTCCCCCCAAAGTTAGCAGACAAGCCAGTGGGCTGTCTGTTATATGCAGTTGATTTGGTGGTTTTGTCGCAGACAAAGGTGGGTCTGGCCAGGCAATTTCAAAAAGTGGGTGAATATTGTAGCTTAAATAGTATGGAAATAAATCACGGGAAATCTAAAATAGTGGTTTTCACCAATGAAAGAAAAGTTTACAAGTGGGAAATTGGAAATATCCCGATACAGCAAGTCGCCAATTTTAAATATTTTGGGCTTTATTTCCAGAAGAGGGGGAAATGGGAAGACCATGTGAAAAAAGCAATAAGTGCCACCAAGGGACCCGCTTTGGCACTAACCAGGTTTTTCCGTAAAACGGATAAAACGGCAATAAATTTAGCAATACAGGTTCTAAATGCCAAGGTGAGGGCAGCCCTTTTCTATGGGGCTGAACTATGGAAACCTTTAAATAGTTATTCCCTGGCTAGGATTCAGTTTGCCTATTTACAAAGGCTGCTTAGAGTCCCAAGGGGTACACCGGCGGCAGCCATTAGGCTGGAGGTAGGACAACAAGATTGGGATTCACTAGCATGGGAATCTGTCCTGAAGTTTTGGTTCTCTAGTAGTAAGGCCGCCCAGAGTGGGAAGGGATTGGATGCTCTTTTGAGCAAAGATGGATTCAGGGATGCTTGGTCGGCTAGTATAGAAGATTACTTGGGGAAGCTGGGATTTTCCTTGTTGTATATACAAGGGAAATATCCAGAATGCGCTTTGCGAGAGGTGCTGTCTCGCATTAAAGATGTGGCTAGGCAGCAGGATTTTGCGGCAGTAAATGCAACCCTTCACCTTCGTGATTACCAGCTGTGGGGCCCAGAGGTGGGGTGTATGGCAGAATATCTGGTTGCTGATATATCTCCGAGGGCAAAGTATCTAATTATGTGTACAAGATTAAATGCCCTCCCTACTCGTGTGTATGAAGGAAGATTGGAGGGATTACCCTTTGTAGAAAGGATATGCCCCTTCGATGGTATAAGTGTGGAGACCGCCCAGCATGTGATATTTGAATGCCACCTATATGATGGATTGAGGGAAAAATATCTGTGTACCATCTTAAAAGAGTATCCGGGTAGGTCCTCCCATGGTCTATTAACTCAAGTGCTCACTAATGTTACTCATTTATATCCAGCGGCAAAATTCCTTGTACAAGCGTTTGTTATGAGGCAGTCTCTTATTGATTATCGAACTAAGTAGTTTTTGGGTGATCCAGGGTGGGTTATTAGATTTATGGAAACCCAGTATATATGTCTGTATTAGGGTAGCAGATATGCCTGTTCTTATTTTTTTTTATGGGAAAGTATTTGGGGATTTTTGTAGATTTGTTTGTCTGTACGTTTATTTGTGCTATAGCCTTTGGCTTGGCTTAATAAAATTTGATTTGATTTGATTTGATTTGACATATGATTTGATCCTAGGCACTAGCATTATTGACTATGTGCTGATCTCCCCAGCTCATTTTACTATCATTAAAGACTTCAAAGTCTTGGTCAGGCCGGAGGGAAATCATTATCCTTTACAACTGGACCTGGTAGGATCAAGCCATTGTGATGGACAGGCACATCTTATTCCAGTTCCTACACCTCTGTCCCGTATGCCGGTGAAGTGGTCGCCCTGTCTTGATTCAAATCTCGCAGCTTCTATACTCCCTGGTTTTTTTTGACCCTTCAAGACTCTCTTCTCGGAGCCAAGGAGTATGAGCAGGTATTTCCTCTGATGGAATCCATTGTAGAGCATCTGATTCCATCTATCACCAGGAGGGCACCCCTGTATGTACCTAAGCAGCGAAATAACAAGAATCCCTGGTATGATCATGCCTGTAAAGTAGTTAAGTCCGAGTTAGTGAGGTCCAGGAGAGCATGAGCTAGGCATCATCTCCCATCTGATTGGGAGTTATACGTCATCAAAGAAGGGAATATTTTGCCCTGCTTCGGAGCAAGAAGATTGCTAGGTCTGCCCAGACTTGGGCTGAGCTTCAGGTGGCAGCGAGAACTCAGAATGTGACTAAATTCTGGAAACATTTTAATGCCTTGAAAGGTAAATCCATGAGCCCAAGCTTGGAACAGGTTAGAGAGGAAGAGTGGGTATCCTTTTATAGTGATTTATACCTTGACTCCTGCCCTGAGCCACTTGAGGGGCTTCCAACTTTGTCCCTGGACTGAGGAGAAGGAGAACATTCCCCTACATTCCCCCTGATGGTCAGAGAGATGCAAATCTATGAGTGTATAGGTAGACTTCGCCCAGGCAAGGCCCCAGGCTCAGATTACATTCCACCTGAGCTGTTTAAGGATAATCTAGGATGGTGGATACCAGTGCTTGCTATGTTTTTTCAGAAATAAATTCCACTGGTTTATTCCCAAGCACTTGGGGAATGACCATCATTATTCCTATCTTCAAAAAGGGAGACCCTCTACAACCTACTTGCTATAGACCTATTAGCCTTCTCTCGGTCCTTCGTAAGCTGTATGCTCGAGTGCTCCTGACTTCCCTTGAAGACTGGGTACGTTCTGGTTCTTTGATAACAGAGGAGCAGGCAGGCTTCAGGGCAGGGAGATCAACATTGGACAACTGCTTTATCCTGGCACACTTAATCGATAAATATGTGCGAATTAGAAGAGCTCAACTTTTTGTTGCATTCATTGACCTATCTAAGGCATTTGATTCTGTCCCCAGGAGACTTTTATGGCAAAAATTAGCTGCTATGGGGATAAATCCTGGATTATTGCAGCTTATAATTTCATTGCATAAAGATTCAAAGGCGGTTGTTAGAGTAGGGCTTTGTGGACGGACTATCGAGGCTTTTCCATTACAGCAAGGTGTCCGACAGGGGTGTCTTTTGGCTCCGAGTCTTTTCAACCTCTTTATCAATGATTTGGTCCATAGGGTAGGGACGATTCATAGTACTCCTCCCAAGATTAAGACAAGACCCATATCAATTCTACTTTTCGCAGATGATGTTGTTCTCTTATCACAAACAAAGTACGGTCTGCAACAATGCCTGGATGCTCTCAACCTCTTCTGTTCTCAGAATCACATGGCAGTCAATGTGGCTAAATCCAAAATTATGACGTTTGGTAAGCCCTGCCCAAATTATGCCTGGAAGGTAGGCCCTCAAAAATTACTTCAGGTCTCTAATTGACCCTATTTGGGGGTCATTTTTTCAAACATTTAATCCTGGAGGGCCAACCAAAATAGCTCAGCCGCCAAGACTTCTCAATCCACCGCTGCGATATTAAAACTGTATGGATCTGCCCCTACTCCTTCCTTGGATCTAGTCATTGACATATACAGAACAAAGGTGCTTCCCCAATTCCTGTATGGAATGGAGATCTCATTTTATGGTTACCAATCTAGCTAGGAGCTGCCTCAAAATAAATTTTTGAGGAGCATCTTGCAAGCACCAAAGGCAATGCCCCTCCCCATGCTCAGACTGGAAACGGGATTTTTGTCCCTGCAATACCAATGTAATCTTGGAGCCCTGCGGTTCTCCTGTAAATTGGTACAAGGGAGGGCTTTTCCCTTCGCGACTCAATGTTACATAGAGCAAAAATTACATTCCGGTAGTATTCAATACAAATGGTGGAAGACCCTTAAGAACTTGAATGGCATTTTGTTCCCCTCTGATGGCCCTGATATAATAGAAGGCAATCTAAATGTGGTAGAGCTTAAACGGAAAGCCAATGATCTAGCTGAGAGGGGTGATTTACAAGCTATTACCTCCTCCAAAATTGCACCGTTATATTCGCAGGTCAAACCTCCTGTGTATTGGAGTATTACCTCCTCCACTTGATTGATCCAAAGCTAAGGAGATTCTTTACTCTTTTTCGTTTTAACTTACTTGGAACAGCGATTGTAAAAGGCAAAAGAGTGCAAACCCCCTACCATGAAAGAACCTGTAAATGTGATATGTAGGTAGTAGAGACTGTTCAGCATGTCCTACTTTCCTGCCCACAATACAAAGACTTAAGAGAAAACTGGATAGTCCCATTCCTCCACAACCCCCCTCGCTCATTGGTTAGTTAGTTAGTTAAGTTTATTGCGTAACCAAAGGTTATTGCAAACAAGAAACAAGAAATCAAATAATACATACAACCCAAATCAATAGCATCTACAGCATAACAATATATACAACGCATACAAATAGAGACTTAAAATATCCCAAAATTTAAGAGGGCTGAAATCAGACGTGATCTACACATACAATACCAGCCATAAAATTACAAAGCAATATCAATACATCAGGGGATAAAGTCATACACCCCCCTCCTACTGAAATACAACCCCCTATCTTAATACGAAGCATGGGATCCTGCCCCAGGCTTTCAGTATCCTTCCTCATATAGGGGTCCCTAGACTACTTACAGCAATCTATTATACGAGCCACCTTCCTTCGGGTGAGGCAATCAGCCCCTTATGCTACAATGGGCCAGAACAAGAGTGCCCCCTTCTCCCTCTACAGGGACTCGTCTTTAAAGTATTCGGGGGTCTAAAATTGAGACAATTCTGCCTGTAGTGCAGAACTTGTACCAGAAACCTGGCAATACTCTCCATCACTGGGGAGTCCCTAGCCCCCAAAAGGTACTCTAACATAGTACTCTAACATCTGTTCTGCCTGGGAGATTTCCCCCCAAAAACAGCTAAATGCTGGGCTCTCAGGGCATCGTACAAGTAACAATGCAATAGAATATGAGCCAATGACTCAACTGCTAACCGATCGAACGGGCAAAGCCGCTCCTCATAGGGAATGCCCTGAAAACGACCATCCAGAATCTGGGAAGGAAAAGCATTCACCCTGGCACGAAAAAGCAACACTTTGGCCCCTCTTGAGATATGTGCTGTTAAATATCCAGCCATAGCCCCTGGGTTCGGGATCCAATTCAGATAGACGCGCACATGAGAGCCAGCCCTGATCTCGGCAATCGCATTCTGGCATTCGATATCTTCCAAGCGACACAATACTTCCTTCCTAACAGTCCCAAAAGGCTTATGTGAAAGATATTCTTTCGATATGCCCAATTCTGATAATAGATCTGTTATTTTAAGACCCCAGGGCCTGGAATAAGGGTCTCGCCCTACCTCCTTTAATAGTTCTGATCACTGATCTGAAAAGATTTTGGCCCAAAGTTTCAACGCAGCCTCGATAGCCATCTGCCTCCAACTTTTCTGGCCACATTCCATAAGTGCAAGCACATGAGGTGTATCTTTGGGATTACCCAACAAACCCATAAGGAATCTAGTCTGCATAGCATTGATAGATTTGGAGGAGAAGGGAGCCCATAATTCAGCCCTGTAAAGGGCCTGGGCCCTCACCCTCCCATTATGTACCTGGATGGCAGCCAAAACATTGCACCTCCCTTGCCGTGCAAAGTACCCAAATATGGCACATGAAGAGCCCTTGGCAGCTGCTATAGCTCTTGCAATATGCTCCTTCCATAGGCCATTGCTATGGAATAGCAACCCCAGGTATCTAAAAGAGGATACTTGTTGAAGAGAATCTGCCCCAACGGCCCACTGTTGCAGCCGTTTCTTTTTAGAAAAGGCCATAACCTTAGATTTCGCAAAGTTTATGGTCAGGCGATTGTCCCTAGCAAACTTGGCAAAGATATTTAGTTGTTGCAAAAGGCCCACCCTTGTCTGGGACATTAGCACAATGTCATCTGCATAGCAAAGGCAACCCACAAATCTGGAAGCCAAACGCGGTGGGAAATATCTAGATTCCGCCATAACGGGAATGATATAATTTATGTAAATATTGAACAGGACCGGTGCAAGCACACAGCCCTGCCTGACAACAACATATGTCCTTATGGGTGGAGTAACGTGCCCCTGATCATCCACCCTAAGCATGAGTGAGGAATCGTTATGGAGTGACTGCATTAGTGAAAGGAGCCTCAGATCCACAGAAGCACTCCCACAAAATGCCCCTATCCACAGAGTCGAACGCAGCTCTTAGGTCTAAAAAGGCCACATACAATACCCCATTACGGGTCCTATACTTGTTGGCAAGATGATCTACAATAAGGCACTGCTCCACGGTGGAGCGCCCCTCCTGGAAGCCTGCTTTCTCATCAGAGATAGCTTTGGTCCACCGTATCCATTCCAACAGTTTTCCCTGGAAATACTTGAAATAGATCTTAGCTATAATGCACAGCAGCCTGATAGGCCTATAATTGCCAGGCTCAGATTTCACCCCTTTTAAAAAAATTGGTACAACCATCGCTTTGGCCCAATCCACCGGTACACTTCCAGATTGATTAATAGCCGAGAATAAAGGCTGCCAGCAAAGAAACCCACCAACTTCTGTAAGATTTGAAGACTTCTATGTGGATTAGGTCCGGTCCCGGGGCCTTACAATTGCTAAATGAGTCTATCAAGAGGACCACTTCTGCCTCTATTACAGGTGGCCAAGGTGGGAAATCTTCCATGTTACCCAAGAAGGATACCACCAGCCGTGCCCCCTCACCTGGGTCATACAGATCCTGAAAATGGTCCACCCACATCTGCGGGTGTATGGAGATTGACTATCTTATCCCCCTAGTGGTAGCAGCATTAATCAATCTCCAAAACTTTCTACAGTCTTTTTTCTCCGCTGCCTGAAGGAGCTCTACCCACTGGGCTCCCACATATTCCTTCTTCTTACTCCTGAGCAATTTCTGATATTTTGCACGTAACTGCAGGAAATCCAAAGGCAGCCTGGCCCATGATCCCTCTCTGTAATCCCGATACTTCCCCTGCAGATCCCTCCACATTTCCTGACATTCTCTGTCATACCATGGTTTACCTCTCCTACTGATACTTCTTGGGCCGTGATTCCAGCTCCTAATGTGCTGCGATAGATTACAACTAAGTTGATTATAATTCCCTATTATCTCCTTGGGGTCCACTGCCTGCAGCAAATTCTCACACAGTTGCCAAGTGAAGGGAAGTTCAAACCAACCCTCCAAGTGCACCTCCAGCTTATCGTCCCTTCCAGGGGCCCTAAGGGTCTCCAGATGATTAAACATAAAATTCAGAGACTGGATCGGGGTCACCATCCCGCCTTCCACAAAAAAGTGGCAATTAGTGGAAGGTGGTCACCCACCAACTCCATCCCAACTAGAAAATTTGTAACCCAGGGCAATATACCAGTGGACACCAGGATGAAATCTACCACACTGGAACCCAAAGGCCCCAGATATGTAAATTCTCCCACCGGATCACTATAGTCCGTGCCATTGAGAATGGAGAAACCAAAAGTGGTGACAAAACTGGCCAGCTTAATTCCTGACGCATTAATACTTGCATCCTTGGACCTTCTAAGATTGACACAATCGGGAGCATGGTCTGACTACATATCACAATATGGAGCCAACGCTGAATCATCAGGGCCCAGCCTAGCATTAAAGTCCCCTGTAATTATAAAAACACCCTCAGGATGTTTATACTGCAGATCCTCAATAAGCAGCTCAAGAGTCTTCCACATTCCCTCCCTATAGGATCCAGAATTGTATGGGGGGACGTACACCGTGAGAACAATTAGGGTGAATCCCTCATATTTTGCCACAAAACCCAAAACCAAGGGTGGAGAGGTAATCACTCTGATGTCTTTTAAACAGAGATTCTGGAGGCAAGCCCACCACAGGGGCGGCCTTTCACATTGTAACTAATTGCTGGGAGATCATATACCTGGAAGCCTTCTAACACCAAGGGAAACTTTGCCCATGTTTCTTGGAGCAAAATTATCTGTGATTCCTTAACATGGGCATGAAAGTCGGGCTCAGTTTTGTGCCTCTCCCACCCCGCAATATTCCACGAGCATATGGTAATAGGGGTGGGGGGGAGATGCTAGTCAGGATCTATCCTCACCCTGCTCCCCCACCCTGGGGCTAACGAATCCTGTAGATCTACAATACAAGAGGCCCCCACCCACTGGACTCTTTAAGGCCATGTTGTTAATACAGCCATCACTGGGAACTCTACCAATCATAGGGGTTGACTCTACAAACAAAGTTTCAAAAGCTACCTCAAAATCCCACAGAGGAGAACCTCCTAAAGGAGCCACTTCCTCAACATCTGTAGCACTTAAATCAAAACACTCCTGGGATTGCATCCTCCCCAGATTCTTAGTGGCCTGTAGCCCTTTTGGGACAACAGCAGGGGAAGAAGTCATATCACAAAATGTACGTTTAGGCATAGGAGGACGGTCAGGGTCCTCCAAGATAGAGTCAGGAACAGGGGACCTTCTTATATTCATGGTCTTGGAGTGTAATAATAAGGGGGTGATCTCTAAATCCAGGTAGACATTGGATAAATAAATCCCCCATGACCTAAACAAATTAAAATGGGTCCATAAGCTACAAACCATACAAGGAGAAGAGAAATAAAGAACAATCCTGTGAGATAGTAAATCGGAACAGCAAGCAAGTAAACTTAGCAATATAATTAGGGAGAAAGGGGAAACCAAAAATAGAGGATAAATGCCATGCAATGGAAGATTTAGTATTCCAGGGAGGTAAATAACCTGAGGGTAGTGGATGGATAATAAGAGCCACTGCCAAGGGATCTAATTTAAGAATTGGACCCCTCCTACTTGAGAATGGTCGAGCCTCCAAATATTCCTTTGCAGACATGGCAGAATCAGGCAGAAAGGTCTGGGTCGCCACTGACACTGCATCCCATGATCTGGATCCCTGAAATTTAGCCATATCTGCTCTATATAATTTAAGCAAATCCGTAATAATCCCCAATTGGCCCTCTGGAGTTCCAGCTTCAAGTTCATCCTTTCCAGTTGGTCATAAAGTTTAGTTACAAAATCCTCCAAAAGAGAGCACTGGTCACCCAAGTTCTCCTCCGCCTCAAAGACTGAAATAGCCTCCTCTGCCATACAGGGATTGAAACAAGCGGCCCCCACCAACACGCTCCTCAAAGCCATTGGGGGAGAATACCCCTGGGGGTTTCCTGTTTCAGACATCTATGCTGAGATAGAGTCTGTGGGCTGAATAGTATCTTGGAACCTTAGGTTCTCATTCAGCAAGGGGCTTCTGATAAAATCTTTTAATGATGACTATTTTCCCCATGCCTGAGCACGGGTTTCCATACCCCCTTGACACTGTTTTCTCCCCATATCCGCTAAGGGACCAAGTCCACAGAAGCCCAGCACCAATTAACAAAGGAAAGGAAAACAAAGGGGACCCCAAAACCCAATGGACCCCAAAGGGCCCCAAAGGGACACGCCCTTCGGCTAGTGGCCGTCAGTTCACGGTCTGTGGCACAGCCGCAGGTGGTGTCCTTAAGTAGCCCCCGGACAGCTTCCAGTAGTGAGCGCAATGGGCGGGGGGGAGGGCTCCAAGTTCAAACTCCCCCAGTCCCAGCACTCACAGCCCTTCTCTCCCACAGATGCAAAACGATCTCGTGGAGCGGCAGCAGGAACGCTGAGGCAGCCCAGCAGGAGCAAGAACAGCGGGCGGTGGCTAGTAGGTATCGCTCCTTTGATTTCCTTTCAGGGTATCTGGCAGCGGCGACTCCGGTCGACCAATGGCCCGACCAACGGCTGACATCCTTTCTCATTGGAAGAACAAATGAGAAGCTTTCTCACGGCAGGAGATATAGATAAGATCAAAGCAGTGGCCTCCTTCTTTGGGCGTGTGGAAAGAGTCTGGAAAGCATCCAAAGCAGGAGCTGAAGATGAATTTGATTAGCTACTGTTTTTCTGGTATAAGGTCAGAAACTCTTAAATTGAATCTGGGTGGTTTACCCTTAGGCCTGGCATTTTCCCCATGTAGATCTTTGGAGATTATTCGGGATTGTTAAGTGGGATTTGGCTGAGGAGGTCCCTCTTTACCATCTTTTACCTTTTTTTTCTTTTTTTCTCTTTTTTGTAATAGTTTCCCTGATTTAGGGGTTATTTTCTTATTGTATACATTTTACTTTTATGCCATTTTATGTTTACTCCATTATATTTTTAAATGTTTGATTTGTATTGTAAGTAATGTTTTTCTAGCTCTATGCGCTCCTGAGCTTGTTGATTGCTATAGCAAATTTGCTGGAAACAAACAAATCAATATAAACAAACAAACCAGCATTAGGGGGAGCTGGATGGGAACTGGTTGTTTTAGGAAGGGAAATTTAGTGTATTCCCCTTTCAAAAACATGAACATTCTAGGGTAAAAAAAGCTTCAGTGACAAGTTAAGGTTGTTACAAATTCACTTGTGCTCCAAAAGGCATTGAAAATGTAAGTTAAGGATCCTGCCTTAACTTGAACACCATGTAAGCAGTAAGGACATTGTGCAGTCTCACATTGTGCTCATGCATAACTTAGCATCCATGCATCAGCACTTTGCCTTGGTCTCTCAGCCCCAATCCTTTTCCTCTGCAGGTTGGGGGCAGCACTGAAGCTGGGAACAGGAGTGAGTGAGAAACAGCTTGCTTCTCCCTGACCTCCTGCTTTCCCTATATGCATTTATTTGGGTTTGGGAGAATGGGACAGCTGAGTACTGGGGAGCTGTATATGAGTGGAACAAGAGTGATGGATGTGAGATCTGTACAGGGAGACAAGATGGGGGGCAGCTGGGCAATGGGGGAAATGTCTATATTGTGAGGGGGCAGCCAGATGCTGGGTGAGTGTTTATGGGAGACAAGACTGCAAAATAGGTGATGTGTATTCATGGATGAAACTGGGGGGCAGGAAGGGTGGGGGGAAGTGTATGTATCAGCAATGGGTAGACAGGTGCTGGGGGATATATATTGGGGGACAAACCTGAGAGATGGGTGATGTATATTCAGAGACAAGGTTTGTGGAACACCCAGGCATGGAGGCAAAGTATATGTGTGTTTTTCATATGTGCTTTCAGTTAGGTTGGGAACAATGGGACAACAAAGTACTGTGGGTATATATAGGTGGAACAAGGTTCATGGGTAAGAGATGTGTGCAGACAAGACTAGGGGCAACCAGGGGTGAGAGAATTGTGTTTATGGGGAGGGGTCCCCAGGTACTTGTGGGATATTTATGGGAGGGACAAAGCGAAGAACTCCCAGTGCTCGGTTTGTCCTGGGATGAATCGACCACCAGGATTTTGACAGGATACTTGCCACAGGCAAGTGCATGCTTCAGCCCTAGTGATATCCCATTATTCTTGAAACTGTGTGAGAAGCTCATTCATTATCTTTTACATAACCATGAATAAGACAATAATAGTTTTATTATTAATTAATCAACCAATAAATTGTTAATATTTATTTATTTATTAATACTTGTATTAATAATTTATGGAGCATCATTTATCCCTTAATCCCCCTCATCCCTTCTGCTTGATTACACTTCTCCACCTTTTGTAGCACCTGAGACCGTTTTTAGACACAACAGCGATCGAGTGCTTAAGACGTTTGCCGCATGACTGCGTTGTGTCTAAGCACCATCACTATTTTGGGACACTGGTTGACACCCCCCCCCATTAGCTCAACTCTTCGTTGGTTGCAGAAACGTCTCAGTTGTGACAATGGAGTGTTTCCCCTGTGTCCGTGGCCAACATTGTGTGTAAAGACATTTCCAGTCTGTCTTCCCCCAATCCTCCACTTTGCGGTGAAGCCAAACAGTTTGTTTCTTGATGCACGCCGTCTGTGCGCTCTTCCAAAGCACCTGGGGTGGGGGGCAGGAGGGCAGTTAAAAAATGGTTTTTTAGTTGCCATGCAGAGTGAAGGATCAAGCAGACCTGACCACTCTCCCGCATGGACTACAAGATTCTATGGGAGTCTTTCTCCAGGAGATCTTCTAGTGTGAGCAACAGCAGGACTCCAATTAGTCCTTGCAGGGCTGGCCCCAGGCATGTGCCACATGTGCGGTTGCACATGGTCCAACGGCCAGCTGAGGCCCCGTGCTTGCTTGGATGGGCAGCAGGCTGCAGCCAGCTTCTCCCCCAATAAGCTTTCAATTAGGGATGGGGGAATGCGGTTCGGCAGTTCGGAGTTCGGTCCGAACTCGGCCGGTTCGGACGATCGAACTCAAACCCGAACGCGAACATACCGAACAAACCGAACACTGAACGGAAAAATGGCCAAACAGTTCGGTCATTTCTGATCGCGTTCGGGTGAGTTTGGGTGGCAAAAAAAGGTTCACTGGAAGGTCAAATATGACAGGGAGGTGTCAGTCACTGAGGAGCAGACTTCCAGGCACCAGGGGTGGAGAGGCTTGCAAGAAACGAAACTAATTATCTGCCTCCCCCCTTCCCAACACCTTCTGAGCTAGTCACT
>QEPC01012288.1:1435740-1468536 GCA_003113815.1 Sphenodon punctatus
TTTACAAGGCAGCAACCTTCTGTTCTTCTTCGAGTGGCTCCACACTGAGCCCCCTTCCTGCTCCCCCAGTCCCCTCTCCCCAGAGCCCCCTCCTGTTCCCCCAGCCCCCTTCTGCTCCCTCCTCCTTCTCCCTCGACCCCTTCCCCTCACAGACCCCCTAGCCCCGCCACCTCATCCAGCTCCTGTTTCCTCCTGCTCCTTCAGCAAGTGCAAGCGCTTTTTAAATGCCAGGGACATCTTGACACCTCATCTAACATGAAATATTGGACCAAAACATACTTAGCATACTCAATATCTGTCCTATGCAGCCATCTGTGACTGTAAGTGTATGCTCACAGAGAAAACCCCATCAACTTCAGGGTTGCAAGCCAGAGGAATTTGCCCCAGGGAACTCCATTGAAGTCAATGGCACTCTCAATACAGAACGTTAGCTCCGCCTTAACTAATGGAGCCACTAGCGTGACTCCATAATTTACAAATTTCCATAATTAGGTGGGGCGTAATTATGAAAATTAGGCCCCACACCAAAACTTGGCACATGGCCTCACAAACCCTGGGACCGGCCCTGAGCCCCTAGACATGGAAAACAGTAATGGGGGCTAATCTGGGGCAAATGTGGGTCAGAGAAAGGCATCAACACACATTCTACCACCCATTGACCACCCCTTGCCATTGTGTCTAAAATCACCCTGAGATGAGTTGCAGTCTGCCTTCTGTTGCCTTTGCCTTCCGAAGGACTTCTCTGGCATCAAAGCCCTCAGAGGAAGGAAGGAAAGCTCAGATTTTTGTCCCTCACAGGGGAACAGGGCAGGGAGACTGTCATGGGAGCTGGACTGAGAGAAATTACTTCATCTCTCCTCATCCTCACACAAATATGGAATGGGACAGGAACAAGCCCCAGATGCAGCCTCTGGGCAGTCCACACCATCTTCTTTAACCAAACGGAGCCCAGCTCTAGGTCAACAGAACATGCCAGGGCAATCTCTAAGAAAATAAAAATCAAAATATTTACCTAATGAGCAGCCTGCATTGGGGAGGGTTGTCACCCCATCCCAGGGATACCCCAAACTCCTCACTGCAATAATTCCCTCTCCTCCTTCCACAGAGTTGAGGATAAAGCCAAAGTTTGGGGCTCCTGATCTGGAGGTTCTCCTCACATTTAGACACAAGAAGTGATCCCCCTGAGGATAGCAAATATCACAGGAGGCAGTCCACTCACTCCTGGTAACATGACTCCAGCTCATCCCTTTGGAGGAGTAGAGGTCCCACAGGGATCTTCATTCAAGATCCTATACAGATCCCATTCTCTGTTTTCCCAGGAGAGTTTGGGGAAGCAGAGTTTTCATCTTGCTGAATGGGAGGGAGGGGGGTAGAACTGTTTATAATTTCTACTCCTTGTGTTCTTACCAGAAGGCACTCCTAGCCCTTCCCAAGATTATTATTATTATTATTAATAATAATAATAGTAGTAGTAGTAGTATTAATAATAATAATTAATAAAAAAAAAATAATTTTTATATTGCACCCACTAAGTGACCTTGGGACAGTCACAATATTCTCCCAGCCTAGCCTACCTCACAGGGTTGTTGTGAGGATTAAAATTTGTGTTAATTAGTTCTATGTGAAGCACTACGAATGCTATGGCAGGATAGATTTGATTGCCGGGTCTGAAGGGCCGGGATTGGGTGGATGGAGGGGAGGGCATGGCCATTGGGGTCGTGATGGGGCGCGGACGGTATGGTCCATGGGGTGGGAAGGCACGGGCCCCTAGGGGTCCACGGTGCCTGAGGGAGGTGGAGGTCATCACCCCCCCACTAAGGGGGAGGGAGGTGCCGGGTCCAGGGTCCGCGCGTGGGGGGCTGGTGCTGATGAATGCGAGGTCCGTGGTCAACAAGGCCCCGATTATCCACGATTTGATCGTGGATGGGGCCGTGGACCTCGCATGCATCACGGAGACCTGGCTGGATGATCTGGCCGGTCCAACTTTGGCGGATCTGGTTCCAGCTGGGTATGCCGTGCAGCATCAGCCCCGCATGAGCGGCCGGGGAGGAGGCGTAGCTATTGTTTTTAGGGAAGACTGGCCTGTTAGGAGGTATCCAGTGCCGGAGATTGTGGGTGTAGAGGCTCTGCACGTGGTGATCGATTTGGCTGGGGGCAAGCTAGGGGTGCTGCTGGTGTACCGGGCCCCTTCATGCCCGGCGGCATCCCTTACCGCTCTAGCGGAGCTGGCCTCGGAGGTGGTGTTGGGCTCCCCCAGGACTTTGGTTCTGGGGGACTTCAACGTCCACGCCGATGCCGGCCTTGTTGGGGCGGAGCGGGAGTTCATGGCCGCCATGGCAACTATGAACTTGTCCCAGGAGGTGATCTGCCCGACCCACGTGGGGGGACATATCCTCGACCTGATCTTCGGCTCTGGCCTTGAGGCGGGGGGTCCGGTTGTGGGGGAGGTGACAGCGGTGCCCTTGTCGTGGACGGACCATTACCTCCTTCAGGCCGGTCTTTTAGCGCGCCCCCTCCAGAAGGGGAAGGGACCAGTTAGGATGGTCCGCCCTCGGAGGCTGATGGAACCCCAGCGGTTCCAGGAGGTCCTGAGGGAGCTTACCCTGGATGTGGACGGTCACTCTGTGGATGAGCTGGTCCGGCATTGGAACATCTTGCTGGAGGAGGCCATTGACAGGGTGGCTCCGAGGCGCCTTCTGCCTCGGTCTCGTCACCGCAGGACCCCTTGGTTTACTGAGGGGCTGCGGTGTATGAAGCGTGTGGGCAGGAGGCTAGAGCGACGCTGGCGTCGGACTCGGTCTGTCTCCGATCGTCTTCTCCATAGGGCCCATTTGCGGTCCTATGTGGAGGCTGTGAGGACGGCGAGGAAGGAATTCCTCGCCGTCCTCATAGCGTCTGCGAAGTCGCGTCCAGCGGAGCTGTTTCGGGTGGTGCGGGGGCTGGTTAGTCCGGCCTCCCTCCGCCTGGATGGGGACTTGTCCCGGGCCCGCTGTGAGGAGTTTGTCATCTACTTCGCAGACAAGATCGCTCGGATTCAGGCCGATTTCGACGCTGGGTTGATAGCAGTAGGGGAAGAGCGCGGGGGGGCGGAGGGTCCGTCTGGTCCATCTTTATGGGGTGAGTTTCAGGAAGTGACGCCGGCCGATGTGGTGGATGTCCTGGGGTCTGTGAGGGCCACGTGTTGTCAACTAGATCCGTGCCCGTCCTGGTTAATAAAAGCTTCCGGGGAGACGTTGGGGACGGTGCTGGCGAGGGTGGTGAATGCGTCCCTTCGGCAGGGGAGGTTGTCGCCTTGCTTAAAAGAGGCTGTGGTGCGCCCCCTGCTGAAAAAACCATCGTTGGACGTAGACGCGCTCGCCAGCTACCGACCTGTCTCTAACCTTCCCTTTTTAGGGAAGGTTATTGAGCGGGCAGTGGCGCTCCAGCTCCAGGGTCATCTAGATAATATCGGGCTCCTTGACCCGTTTCAATCTGGGTTCCGCCCCGGCTATGGCACCGAGACGGCGTTGGTGGCCTTGGTGGACGACCTCCGCCGGGAGATGGATGCGGGATGTTCGACATTTCTCATCCTGCTCGATCTCTCGGCCGCTTTTGACACCGTGGACCATGGGCTGCTGTTGAGACGACTGCGTGACCGGGGGGGTCTGGACGGAACTGTTCTTGAATGGTTCCGTTCATTCCTCTCGGGGAGGAGCCAACGGGTGGTGTTGGGGGAAGAAACATCGAGCCCCCGCGCCTTACCGTGTGGCGTTCCGCAGGGATCGATCTTGTCTCCATTATTATTTAACATCTATATGCAGCCCTTGGGGGAGGTCGTGAGAGGGTTCGGGGTGCGGTGTCACCAGTATGCTGATGATACTCAGCTGTACCTCTCGTTTTCTACCGACCCAGACCCTGCTGTCTCGGTGCTATCCCAATGTTTGGAGGCCGTGGCGGATTGGATGCGACAGAGCAGACTGAAACTCAACCCAGATAAGACGGAGGTAATGGTGGTGGGGAGGGCGAAGGGGGTGGTGGCCCCCCTGATTGGGGGGGTTTGCCCCCCTGTAGCTCAGCAGGTCCGGAGTCTGGGGGTCATTTTGGACGCAGGCCTGCGGCTGGAGCAGCAGGTGGAGGCAGCCGCGAAGGCTGCCTTCCGCCAGCTTTATCTGGTACGTAGGCTGCGTCCGTATGTCTCTGGCCCGGACCTGGCCTCCCTCATCCATGCCTTCGTCACCTCGCGACTCGACTACTGTAACGCGCTCTACGTGGGGCTTCCCTTGTTCCTGGCCCGGAGGCTGCAGCTGGTGCAGAATGCGGCGGCCCGTCTTCTTACGGGGACGGGTCGCCGGGAGCACATTACACCGGTGCTCCGAGCGCTGCACTGGCTGCCGATAGTGTGCCGGGCCAGGTTCAAGGTCCTAGTAATGATCTATAAAGCCCTATACGGCCTTGGCCCCTCTTACCTTAGGGACCGCCTCGCCCTTCGCGCCCCGGAACGACTCCTGCGGTCTGCCGGGGGTGCCCTCCTGGAGGTCCCCCGTGTTAAGCGGGGGGCCACGATGGAGCGGGCATTCTCGGTGGTAGGGCCGCGGCTGTGGAACTCCCTTCCGGAGGAAGCTCGCCTGGCCCCAAGCCTTTTGACCTTTCGGCGGAACTGTAAGACCTGGCTGTTTGCCCAGGCCTTTGGGAGGGAGGGGGGGGGTGATTTTTAATCCCCCACCTGTTTATTTATTTTTATATACCACCAGCTTTATTGATTTGTTTTATGGTTGTATTTTAAATGTTTTAAATGTTTTTATTGTTGTAAACCGCCCCGAGCTGCTGTGCAGGATGGGGCGGTATAGAAATCTAATAAATGAAATGAAATGAATGAAATGCTTCCACCCTGTCCAGAGTCTAATGGCGAGGGTTACCCTAAGAATTCACTGAGCCTAGAATCAGTCTGGGATTTTGAAACCTCTACCCTCCAAAGCTTTTGCCTCTGTCTCCTCCATCACCAGGGCTGTGTTTGTGTGTTCTAAGGATCTGAAGTAAAGAGTATCTTTTAGAACAGTGGTTTTCAACTTTTGAGTCACAGGAAGGTCTTACGTGGGTTTCAGAGGCAAGAGAGGAAGTGCCAACTGATGCTGCAACAGAGATAGGGACCTGGCGAACCAAAGCTTGCTCAGGCAATATCATTCCCACCCCAGTACTTGTGGAGAAGCTTGCGTGGGGCCAACCCCACTGCCTGCCCTCCTCAAAACCATCTCTGGCTGGTGTTCTGGTAGGGGAGGAAGCTGATCTCAGTATCTTTCTTGGCCCTACTCAGCCTGCTTCATCTAGGCTGAACAGGGGCTACTCTCACAGTGCCAGCAGTGGAAATCCCTTGATCCCGGCTATGCCTTGTGTGCCCAGCCCAGGAGGACCTTTGATTTATTCAAGTGGATCCTGGATTTCTTTACCTGGAAGAGTTGAGAGTTCTGGTAGACCTTACACAAATTTCTTGCTTGCAATGCGGACTTAATGTTTTGCTTTTAATGATACTTGCTATGGATGGATATGTAACCAAATGAATCAGCAGCTGTGGAAGACAAAAAAACATGGCTTCCTGCTAGGTGGAAAAATTAAATCAGCCTTTGTAAAATATAGCACAGAATTAGGCAGGCTGATAGGAATGAGGGAAAACCGAATTCAAGCCAAAAATATCTAGACCCCTGGAGACCTAATGGGAAGAGAATTATCCCAATTTCTTTGCTTTCTTGGAGGAAACAATTTCCTCCACACTAGATTTGAACTGCAAGATATTGGTTAATTGTTGCAGGATTCCTGCCAACGGACTAAATAGAATGAACAAAATAGGAAATACAATTATTGCTAGAAATTCAGATCACAGAAACAGAAGGAGATTCTCAGTAGTTGCCAGGAAAAAAAAAAAAAGACTTAATATTTGAAGGAAGCAAAACTGTAATTTTTCCAGATCTTACCCTAACCACATAGCCCTTAGGGAGAGAATTGGTACAGGTGAAAAGAATTTTCCAAAAAGGAAAAAATAAATGAATTTGCAAATCTTTGGCCTAACTCCCCTCCACACCCTCAAAAGCACAATTATACAGGCGATTTGTGCAAGGAGACCAGTTTCCCAGACTTTCAGTCTTCTGGGCTTAAAAGCAGTGGGGCCAATTCCAAGCTCTGTGGATCCCGTGCATTCATGCACACGATTTCTGCATGGCACAATGTGCCTGGATTGGAGGTCCACGCAGTTTGCACCTGGCAGTGTGCAGGATCCGCGGGGCTTGGGATCAGCCCCACTGTCTTTAAATCTTTCCTAGCCCATCCCAGCTACCAATGTTTAGCAGCCTGGAAAGTACAGAGAAAGGCCTTGCCCAGTTTTAAACTGTTGCTTGATATGGCAGTACTGAAAACTCTCCTCCCACTTCCTGACTGAATGTTTGTTTGTTTATTTATTTATTTATTTTTAAAATGTTGCTACCCTGCCCCTCCTGCCACAGGCAGCTCTAGGTGGCTTACAATTTGCAAAACCTTAAAACAACGTTAAAACATCGAAAAGGAAGATGAAAAGAAAAATAATCCCTACTCAACAACCCACCCCCTCACCCATCTCCCCCGCCAAATGCCTGGCGAAACAGTCAGGTCTTACAACTTCTCCAAAAAGAGGGGAGATTCAGGGCCAACTGGGCCTTCACAGCGAGGAGCGACCACCGAGAACGCCCTCCCCTACGTGGCTCTCTGGAAGACTATGGGGACCTGTCACATGAAATCAAGCAGGCCAAGAGTTATAGGTACTTAGGTGTTCTGTTCAACTATATGGGCAACTGGACAAGGCATATTGAGGCTGTGAAGCTAAAAGCAGACCGTATTGCCAATGGAATTTTATGATTCTGGAGAACTGTGGGGGCTAAGCTAATAAAGCCTGCTGTGTCATTAACAAACCAAAAAACGATTCCCCAAATGATTTATGGAGCAGAGATCTGGGGTCATGCATATGTCTCTGGACTAGAAGTGATACAACTTAAAATCTGCAAAAGGGTTTTGGGGGTTTCCTTTTCTGCACCTTCGAGTATGGTAAGAGCAGAGTTGGGTATGCTCCACGTGCAATTCAAAATTAGGTCAGCTATGTTCAGCTATTTGTCCTGGCTGCAGAACATGGATGACGTAAGAATAACTAAAATGTGTTATAGGGAACAGGAAGGCTTTAAAAGGAGGACTACGTGGGTCCAAAAAACGGGCTTGATAAGTGCCTTTGGTTTGCCACTGGAGGAGCTTAAGTCCAGTCCCCAAACTAAAGTGTAATCCCTGCTAATTTGTAGAACTACTGATGCCTTTACTCAAGACGGGCTGTCCCAGGTCAAGGCATGCAGAACAGCGCCTAGATAACTGGAGCTTAAAAGTAATTTCTGTTTTGAAGAATATTTGTCCTATGTGGAGAACCCAGCTGTCAGAGCTGCTTTTACCAGATTGAGATTTCAGTTATTCCCTTCTGCTGTCATAGAAGGGAGACTCTCTGGTATCCGGCATAATCTGCGACTTTGCAGCTGCTCACAAAATAGGATCAAAGATGTCGTGCACTATATCTTTGATTGCCCACACAATGATACATTGAGGAACAAATATGTCAAACCTTTATTGGAAGGAAAAGAACATTGGGACATCAATTGGAAAATGTCATTTCTATTGGCCAATACAAATCTGACTGTTACCAGATCTATAGCATATGTTGCATGGCAGGCAGAAATAAGAAGGAAAAACGCTCAATGAATAAGAACAAGATATGTGGAGTCCTGAGATGTTTGAAGATAAAACACAATCAACATCAATCAAATAATTCAGGTTATATCTACATGACTCCTGCAAATGGCATCTGATCTGGTAAAAGCTCCTTCAGTTAATGTCAGTTAATGGCAACAAACATAATTTCCTCCTGGTTGTAATTGACTTGGCCCATAGCAATGAGGACAATATTAAGTTAATGCAGGGACCAAATGCTGCCGCCATAAACCCCGGGAAGGGTAAGGCAAACACAAACGTAATTTTAAATCCAACCTTTATATTTTCCTTTTGTATATGTATATATATTACTGTATACTATTGTGTTAATTATCCTCGTTTCCTTGTTTTAAGTTTCATGCGATAAACAATCTTTTATTGTTTTTGTTTTGGTACTTTTTTGTTACGGCCAATGACCAAATAAATTTATAAATTACTACTACTATGGGGACCTTGAGCAGGGCGCCCCCCGATGACCGCAGTGGTTGGGCCAACACCTGGGAAGTAAGGCGGTCCTGCAGATAAGTAGGGTCTAGGCAGTTTAGGGCTTTATAGGCCAAAACCAACACCTTGAATCGGGCCCGGAAAACCACCAGTAGCCAGTGCAGAGAGCAGAGCACTGGTGTAATATGCTCCTGGCAGCCCATTCCTACCAGAAGATGGGCTGCTGCATTCTGCACCAGCTACAGTTTCTGAGCCATCACCATGGGTAGCCCCACGTAGAGCATGTTACAATAGTCCAATCTAGAGGTAATGAAAGCATGGATGATGGTGGCCAGGTCAGAGCCTGAAGAAAACAGCCAGAGCCATCACACCAGATGTAATTGGCAAAAGGCACTCCTCGCCACAGCCTCCACCTGGACGCCCAGGCGGAGCTGAGCATTGAGGAGCACCCCCAGACTCCGTACCTGGGATACGGATAGAGGGCAGACCCTGTCAATAACGGGGGCCACCATCTCCAGTGCCTTACCCATCAACATCACCTCCATCTTGTCGGGATTCAGCTTCAGTCGGTTAGTCTTCATCCAGTCCCCCGCAGCCGTCAAACACCGAGTAAGCACCGAGACTGCAGGGCCTGGGTCTGTTGAAAAAGAGTATCATCAGCATATTGATGACACCGCACGCCGAACCTCCTGATCAAATCACCAAGTGGCTGCATGTACATGCTGAACAGGAGAGGGGACAAAACTGAACCCTGCAGAACTCCACACGAGAGGTCTCGGTATGATGAAAAAAACTCCTCATGAATCACTCACTGTGTTCTACCAGTCAGGAAAGAGCAGAACCATTCAAGAATAATCAAGGCCTCATATACATATTGAACAAGAGGGGAGACAGACTGAAACCCTGCAGATCCCCACAGGGGAGACCCCAAGAGGATGATGAGCAAACACCAGTCACCACCCTCTGGGACCACCCCGACAGGAAGGAGCGGAGCCACTCAATAGCAATCCAACACACCCCTGCTAGGTCCTACAGTCATGTCCACAACACCTTGTAATCAACTGTATCAAAGAATGCCAAAAGATCTAACAGTCAGTGTCCAAAGATGATGTCTTAAGCAGGGTCCAGGCAACCAGTTTTAAAAGCATCTGACACACTACCCTCCCAAAGGGAGGCGTTGACAATCACAGCCAGCTTCATTGTCCCCATTGTCTCCCAGTTGACTTTCACCAGCCAAGACAGGCAATTATCTAGTTCACAGCTGGTTGTCCTCACTGCCCCAAACAACTCTTCCACATCAGTGGGTGATACCAATTAAAGCTGATCCAAATAAACAGGACAAGTCTGAGCTTCCATAACTTCAAACTCTGATCATGCAGGTAAAATGGCATCACCCAAGTTGTGGTGAGAATACAAGTGATTTTGTCTGTGAAGAAATTAATAAATCAACCATCTGGATGAAGAGTCAGCCAGACACTTCATCCAGCCAGGTCTCCATAATGCAGATGAGATCAGCGGCTTCATCTTGAATAAGATTGCAGATGGTTGGTGTTTTATTAGCCATCAAACTAATGTTAAGCACTGAGCATCGGCATCTGTTCAGGGGCTCTACCAGACTTAGCCCCCAAATATCCTGAAATGGGGAGAGTGATTCACAGGGACAGGCAACAAGTGTCTCTCCTGAGAGTCCTGAGAGTCTATCCTCCCTGCCATGCCATACCACCCCATGCCCAACACAACCCCAATAGCTTTCCTCCTCCAAATCCCCTCCAGACAGGTTTCCCCCTCCAGCATATGCTTCTCAATGGTCACCCCCCAAAATGACCCATACAGGCCCAGGGAGATGGGCAGCCAGAGAGGGTCTCCTGAGCCCAGCATCCCCAGAGATAGAACATCAAAAGTGACAGGCAGGGAAACCACGCCCCTCTCCCACCCTCCTTCCTGTGAATGCACCTCCCCTCTCACAAAAGGGCCATGACTCTTCCTCCCACCCTCTCCCCCAGTGCTCATACTCCCCCTCTTGCCAGAAGGTCATGACACTGCCTCCCACCCACTTCTCCTGTGCCCTTACCCCCCTCACCTCTATCCATGTACACATACTCCCCCCTCTAGCCCCTCCAGCCCATGCCCATACCCCCACTCCCACAGGGAGGCCAGGAGGTCACTTCCTCCCATCCTCTCCCCCCATGCCCATACTCCCTCTTACAGGGGGGTGCAGAGAATTCCCTCCCATTCTACAACCCCCCATTCACAGTGAGGTTATAACAAAAAAACCTCCCAGTCTTGTCCTTGCCCATGTCCCCCCACATCCCACTAAAAACCAAAGTTAAAATAACCTTAAAGCAAACACAGTAATTAAGAAAAAAGTCACTGATGTAAAGAAAAACATATATTCCCCCAAAACCCCTATGACCACTTAACAACCAGTGATGTGTTTGTATTTATATTTAAAGTGGGTATCATTCCATATGTATGACCTTTTGGGGGGGAGGGGAGTGTCTGTGTTTTGAAGGTATGGTTTGGGTTGTTTAGTAGTTTCTTTGCCAAGTACCTTTTTGTGAGTGGGGAAGAGTTTTTTCTTTCTCTTTTGTGTAGTTGTCTCATGGTATATGTTAGGCCTTTTTTACACGGATGGTGCAGCAGTGCCGATGGGTGGAGATGGGTGTGGATGAGTGGGTGAGCACACCCAGCAAACACCCAGCAGCGCCGAGCAGGGCGACATTTACACAGACAGTGCCGCAGGGGGTGGTGGGAAGGAAAGGGGAGGGGTCCGCAAACACCCATCCCAGGAAACACCCGGCAAACACCCATGCAAGTACACAGATGGCCAGGATCGGTAGGGAAGCTCCGCCCAGCACAGCTATGGCACAACATGGCCGACCGAGGGAAAACGAAGTCGCGCAACATGGCCCCGCCCCCCAGCCGCCAGGACTCACATGGGTGGGGCTGGGCGGGAGGGAGATGGGATGACAGCTGCTACAAAGAAACCGGCTCCACACAGCCCCGGCACAAAGCCCAGACCACCTGGCACCAGGCCCCGTCTCCCCTACACACCCACAGAAGAGCCGCACACACACAGCAGGCAGTAGAAGCACACAGGAATGGGCACATGGCCCATGGGGGGCAAAGAAAGGGGGGGAAGGTACCCACACAACACAGGCAACACCCCCACACACCCCGCAGAGGCAACCACACAAGGAGAGAGGTCACAGCAAAGCACAACATGGACACACCAGGAAAGGAAAACAAAAGCCTTTATTAATACAGGGAACAAGCAACAGGGGGCAACAACAACAGGGCAGGGAGAGGGAGGGGGCAACAGAAGGGGGGACAGTGCCAGCAGAGGCAGGCCTGGGACAGAACCCTGGTCAATACAGTCAGCGACCCCGCGCCCGGCACCAGCGCTCGGCTGCGCACGGTCCAGCCGGTGCAGCCACTCCAGGACGAGCAGGAGGAGCTCCAGCAACTCCCCCTGTTTCCAGATCAGCTCTGCGATCATGGCTTGCACTGAAGGGGACAGAGGGAGTGGAGAAAGCCATCAGATCGGGCCATGGGCATCAAGGAACAGAACCCCCCACGGAGGGACACAGGTACAGGGCCCAGCAAAGCGGCAGCACACTCTCAGATGCCATCAAACATTTGGACCGCCACCCACATGTCCCATGCCGCCACGCCCAGTCTAGCTGAAGAACCATAGTCCCCAGGCACATGATCACCAGCATCATGACAACAGTAGCTACAGGAGAGAAGGGACAGGTCAATGGGGACTGTCCGCACCAATGGGCCCTTGGAGGGCCGGGGGCAGCGACACCACCAGGGGCACCACACACACACTGAGAGCCACAACCTGGAAGATCACCCTGACCCCTGCACCAAGGGGGACTGGAGGAGCCATAGCCCGGGGACAGCACAACTCCTACTCACACTCAGCCACCCAGCACCCATGGTCCCACTGCCCATCCATCGCCACCACCACTGACGGGCCACACCAACAGGGGTCAACAGCAGAGGGGAATGGAGGGGAGGGGCAGGGCCACACCAACACACAGGCGAGGCCAGGGAGTGCACGGCCGACCGCCCACCGCCCATACCTCCCCCGGAGTGAGCACAGGCACCTGCGCCCAGCAGGGAAGCCGCCAGGGGAACACACACCACACACCTGGTGCACACCCAACAGGCCCAGAGACCTCCAGGACACACCAAGCACACCCCTAGCATACAACCACACAGATGGGGGCAGGAGGGCCACCAAGGGGAAGGGGCACCCAGCCGCCACACCAGCAACAGAAGCAAGGCAGGACAGACCATCACAGTACAGCAGTTTATTGTTGCCGGGGAAACGGGGGCCCCCAAGCACTGAGAGGCTGAGCAGGGGGGGTGCAGGTCGGGCAAGAGATGCACAACAGGAGGGCATGGGAGCACCCGGGAAGAGCGGGCGAGGGCACCGGGGCAGCCCCAGTGGCAGGTAGCAGCGGTCACACAGAGCGGGCGACGGGGTCCTGGGAACAAGGCAACAGCCAGCCGTGATGCATACAACAGTGCACAGCCCACCCAAAGGCAAGAGGGGGTTCCGGGCAATGCACCAGCCAGGGCACCGGGGTGGCCGCGAGTGACTGGTGGTGAGGGGCCACTCATGGACTATCTGGTGAGCGCTCCCGGGGAGGCAACCCCAGCGCAAGACCCTCTCATGCAAACAGGCCCAGTCAGAAGCCATGGGAGTGCATATGAGCATCCACCAGGAAGCAGGGCAGGAGGAGGTCCCCTCCGGCGGCTGCAGCCCACACAGATGGAAGGTCCTGCACCAATTGAAGGGCAGTGAGCTCCTCACCTGAGGGGTCCCCGGTCCAGAGCGGTCCTCTGACAGCGGGGGACAGCAATCTCAGGTCCCACAGGAGGGCCCCCACATCCAAGGGCGAGCGCGGGATGCTGTGTGTCTGCAGGAGGCTGCCGGTGTACAGGGCAGCAACAGGGGGACCCCCAGATAGCAGGGTGAGGCTGAAACCAGGTAGGTCCATCAGCAGGCAAGCTGCCGTCACCTCCACATCAGTCCATTGCATGACAATGGCGGGCAGGCACCTCCACAGAGGCAGGCACAGGGGGGTGAAGCTGAACTCGATGGACAGGGCCCGGCATACTGGGGCCCCGACCTGGTGACCCATCGTCCACATGTAACGCGACAGGAGCTGGAAGCCATCCCCCAACAACAGCTGCACATACTGGCTCAGCCAGAGGGCCCCCAACAACATGTCTGCACAGGGTGACCACCCCTCCCCTATACCCCCAGTTGAGGGACATATAGAACGACTGGCCATGGCAGGAGTGGGGCCCGCTCCTGTGAAGCAGCAGGCGGGAGACGGAGGGAAGCAGTGACCGGGCCGAGCATGGAACGCGTGGCTACCCTCACCCACAGGCGGCCTTGCATGCCAGAGATAGCCCGGCCCTCCGGGGACTGGGCACTGCAGCCAACACACAGGGCAGAAGGAATGCAGCACAGGTGCTGAGAGATGAAGGAGGCCATGGCCAGGCACAGCGCCAGGCCAAGAAGTCGAGCCAGGCATTGTATCCACACCACACAGCTGCAGCAGGCAAAGGCTGGCCCTGACTGGGGGGACTGTAGTGCAGTTGGGGGAGCAGGGATACCCTGTGGTGCACACGGCCCCATCCCCCCACGGCAGGCAGCCCACGCACTCTCAAGGATGTGCAGCCGGACCCAGCACTTGGTTGCTGCCCCAGCACACCCCCGGTACATCACCTATCAGTGCCCTGCCCACACTGACCTACACAGTACATAAGGGACCCGCTGCAGGCAGTAGGGTGGGGGGCAGAGGCTCTGTAGCACGTGAGTGAGCAGCACACAGAGTACGGCAACCCCGGGCTGGGTGGACACAGAGGAGCTCCCGCACCACCAGGGGAGAGCAGGGTGTGGACACTTTCCATAGAGCAGAGTGCTCTGTGGCCCCAGCACATACCAGCAGAGGTAGGCCATGCTCCTCACCAGCGGAGGTAGGTAACCATGCTGCCAGGGGACGAGGACCCACAGCCCAGGGACGTGCTGCTGCACCTCCTGGGCACAGCCCTCCTGCTTCTGTGCATGCTGCTACAGCAGATAGCCCTGCTACAGCTCCACGGTTGAAGATCTGTTCTCCAGGGGGCACGGAGACGGAGGGCTGCGAACCTCCAGAGGGCAGCGATCATGTGATGGGTGAGGCGGCCAACTGTCCGACGCCATGCCCTGTTGGGATCCACGGTGTCCCAGCAAGGACAGCTCATCCTGACCCAAAGGACCCTCAATGTCTACGCCTGCCACGTGACCCTACTGACCCTGCGATGGCACAGGTCACATTCCCGCTCCAACAACTGGTGGGAGAACATCTTGGCCACCTGGATGGACGGGGAATGGTTGGACCACTTCCATATGTCTTGCTCCCTCCTGACTCGCCTGGGGGAGCTCCTCAACCCCCACCTCCAGAGGCGAGAGATGAACATGTGATTCCCGCTGCCACCAGGGATGCGTGTGTCCATGGCGATGTGGCGGCTGGCCACCCCGGATTCCTGTAGGAGTGTGGGGGAGAAGTTCAGGGTGGGCACTGCCACTGTGAACAGGGTCCTGCATGATGTGTGTGACCTGACCGTGGAGCTCCTCTTGGAGCTGGTCATCCAGCTCCATGACCCCGAGGAGGTGATGTGTGGGTTCGAGGAAATGGGGTGCCCTCATTGCATGGTTCCATTGACAGCACCCACATTCCCATCATATGCCCCCCTCATGCAAAGATCAACTACATGAACTGGAAACAGGCCTTCTCCATCAATATGAAGGCTGTAGTGGATCATAGGGGTCTGTTCATAGATGTGTACACAGGCCAGTCGGGGTGGAGCCACGTCACTTGTATCCTGCATGCCTCTTCCTTCTATGCATGCATGTTCAACGGGGAGATCGTCCCTAACCTGTACCGCATGATAGAGGGGGTTTTCATGGCCCCTGTTGTGATAGGGGACCATGCCTACCCGCTCAGCCCATGGCTCATGCGGGCCTATCCAGTGGCACGAAATCTGGACCACCGCCTGTTCAATGAGCACCTGTCATCCTCCCACAGCATGGTGGAGCGGGCCTTCGGGCTCCTGAAGACGCGCTGGTGCCTCCTGATGAACAGGAGCCAGTTCGACCTTGACCACAACCCCATCCTCGTCCTGGCAGCATGCATCCTGCACAATGTATGTGAGACAGGGGCTGCTGCCCTGGACCACCCACCACCGGTGCACAGGGCTGGCCCCGTGCCCCTGGACCAACATGCCCAGGGAGGGGCATTCCAGTGCATCTCAGAGGAGAACAGGGATGCCATTTGCTGCCGCATCATTGCCCAGGCAGCCGAACGCCGAGCAGCGCCCGACCCACACCCATGTCCATAGGCCTGTGAACCCCTTCAATGAAGCAGGGTACTACCCTTTACCTGCAACAGTGCCTCTATTCCATGTGTGGGCTGGGGGTTCCCAGGAACGGGTCCTGTGGGTAGCCTGTGTGCGATCTCCCTCCCCTTGCTGTCAGCAGTGGGGTGTACGGCCCCCGGAAAGCCCTACCAGCCAATACTCGCTGGCTCACCTGAGCAGGTTCAGTGTACACCTCTTCCATCTACCACCACTGCATGAGGTTTAACTGGGCTGGCCCCCAGCCCCATTGGCTGGACAGGGACTATACAGATCCCCCAACATGCTGATGCCCCACTGCACACCACAACACCCCCCCGACCACATGTCCCGGGACAGATGAAGTGACTGCAAGGTATAGGTACAACACATTTATTGGAGGGGGACCTGTACAATGGAAGGAGGATGGGGGTTAATGTCTGGGGCACCCTCTCCCCCTCTTGGCCACACCACCGGGGCTCTCAGGCCAGCGTGCTCTGGCTGCAGTCGAACGCTGCACTTGCTGGCCAGATGGCCCGCCCTCCCTGTCATTCACTGGCCGCTGCACACTGGCACCCACTGATGGTCCCTGCGTGGAGAAACAAGAATATTTTATTTATTTATTTTAGTTATTTACATTTATTGGTCCCCCCCTCATGCCTACGGCTTCTTGGGGTGGCTCACAACAACCAAAACAACAATAAAATACATAAAACAAAAATATAAATAATTTAAAACTACCCCCCCAAACATTCCCCCTCCCTACCCTGCCCTCCCATCCTCCCCTCCGAAGGCCTGGGTGAACAGCCAGGTCTTACAGGCTCGGCGAAAAGCCATCAGACCAGGGGCCAGGCGATCTTCCTCCGGGAGGGAGTTCCAAAGCTGCGGCCCGGCCACCGAGAATGCCCTCTCCATCATGGCTCCCTGTTTTACATGGGGGACCTCCAGGAAGGTGCCCCCGTCAGACCGCAGGGGCTGCCCTGGGACGCGGAAGGTGAGGCAGTCCCCAAGGCATATGGGGACCACACCGTATAAACCAACACCTTGAATCTGGCTTGGTGCACTATAGGCAGCCAGTGCAGAGTGTGGAGCACAGGTGGGATATGCTCCTGTCACCTCATCCCCATAAGGAGACGGGCTGCTGCATTCTGCACCAGCTGCAGCCTCCGAATCAGAACCAAGGGAAGCCCCACATAGAGCGCGTTCCAGTAGTCTAGCCTTGAGGTGATGAAGGCATGAATAAGAGTGGCCAGGTTGGGCCTGGAGATGTATGGGCACAGCCTCTGCACCAGATACAGCTGGCGGAAGGCGGCTTTAACCACTGCCTCCACCTGTCGATCCAGTCGGAGGCCTGGATTTAACACCATCCCCAGACTCCGAACCTGCTGGGCTATGGGAGGGCAGACCCCCCCACCCCACACGGGGTCGGCACCTCCCTCGCCTTACCCACCACCATCACCTTCGTCTTATCAGGATTGAGCTTCAGTCTGCTCTGCCGCATCCAATCCACCACAGCCTCCAAACATTGGGAAAGCAACGAGACAGTGGGACCTGGGTCGGTTGAAAACTAGAGATACAGAATGGGGTAAGGGCTCCTCGTGTGCACTCATCTCTGTCCCATGTCAGGACCCAGCCACTGGCTGCCCCATGGTCATCCAGGGAACCCTCTACCCCCCACCTGAGCATCACACGTGCCATAGGGCGATCCCCGTTGGTGCGAGCCCCTGGCTGGGCCACCCTCAGTAGTATGGCACATGTCCCATCCAGTACAGCATCACAGAGCAGTTACTCATGCCTCTGGCAATGGATGTTGCTTCCCAGCTCGTGTAGTGTGTGTGCTCAGAGTGGGTTCTACAATGTGCTCCCTACAGAGTGGGTTCCACAATGTCCAGCCTCGTTCAAGTGCCCGGATTCCCAGTGCCCCCCCCCCCCGGTGTGGCACCCCTTACCCCCTGGGGTGGGGGAGTTGCCTCCTTGTTGAGGGGTCAGGTTGGCCGCAGGGGCAGGACCACGGGGGTGCGGGCTGAAAGGGCGGCCCCACAAGTGGGTCCGGTTGCCCTATGTGGGGGAGGGGAACCCCATGGACTAGGCCCAGATAGGGTTGCTGCTGGAGGAACCATGGGTGGCCGAGGTGCAGGGGGGGGCACCTGCACCAGTGGAAAGTCGCCATGGTGTTGGTCGGATGCCAACCCTCCATTTGTGGCATGGTGGGGCCTGTCACGCTGGGAGTCATGCCGCAGGGCCTCTATGGATTCCCCCATGAGGTCCATGAGCTGTGTGTCCTGACCCTCCAGCCCATCACTGGCGTGCCACTGCTCAATTGGAGGGCAGCAGCCTGGCACCTGTCCCAGAGGTCCTTGGTGCGAGACCGGGCCATCATGGCAGCCAGGATCTCCCGGTCCCTTTACCCCTCCCCTCTGATGAGCTCCCTGGTGAGCGCGAGCTCCCGGGGGTTCACCTTGGCTAACAGTTGCGACTCCTCCAGCAACTCCCTTCCAAGGTCCTCCCTCCAGTGCCAGTTCCTGGCCCGCATCTCCCGGTTCCACTCCACACTGCCGGCAGCTGCTCCCCTCGTACGTGTGAGTGTCTGGTCTGTGAACAAGAGTTTGAACACATCATTAGTGCATCCAGGCTTGTGTGCCCTGCTGGCCACTACCGCCTGACCCGGGGTGCCTGGTGGGGCAGCCCTCATAGTGTGGCAGCTCCCCTCATCCCTCCCCTGTGGGGTCCCCCAGGCCTACCCTGTCGTGGGATGACCCCCCTGGTAGCTGATTGCCACGGGAGGGGCCCCTGACTATGTGGCGTGCCATGGAGCCGCTGTGGGCCCATCCTCCAGCCTGCACCTGCCACCCCACCCCTGTTGGACCCTGCTGTTTGTGGTTGCTCACCCCCAGGTGCCCCCCTTGTCCCTCCGCCCCCCTCTGCCCCTGCCCCCCCGGCCCCCTGGCTGGTGTGCCCTGCCGTGGAGGGTGGCCCACCTGGCGGTGCAGGTGCTGCCGGGCCCCCCTTGTCCTCTTCCTCCTCCTCCGTGACCTCCACCTCGTGGACCTCCAGGCTGCCTTGAGCTGCAATGGTATGGGATACCATTCGTGTTTGAAGGCCCCAGGTCCCGGCCACTGTGGCTCTGTCCGGGCCATTCCACCCCCTGCCCCCGACCCCGCTTGGACGCTTATACCTGGATCCTGTTCCTCTGTGTCCTGGGGGATGTCCCGGGTCTCCGCTTGCTCTGCGCGCGCCCCCTGTCCCTGTGGCTGGTAGGCCTGTGGGTCTTGTGGGTATGCGTGAAATGTGGTGGTCTGGCGCTCGGATCCCCGGGGTGCCTCCTCCCCCTGTGCAATGGGGCTGTCCCCTCCCACTTCCTGGCTGGCCTCGCCGGGGCACCTCTCCCCCTTGGTCTGTGGGGTCTATCAGGGTGGGTAGCATGTTGGCCCTGCGCCTGACCCTGGCGAAGGCACTGTCGTGTGTGCGGGAGGCCACGATGTCCCCGTTCATGCAGAGGAACTTGTCCAGCTCCTCCTGGAACTCGACTGTGCGCATGCCATGGCCGGAGTTGAGATTGTTCTCTTTGATATGTTTGTATATGGACCTCAAGTCCTTTGCCTGCTGTATGCACTGGGTGACATCCCTTTTGTACCCCTGCTGCTGCATCTCCTGGGCGATGGCTTCATAGACCTGTCTGGTCTTGTAGCTACGCACCAGGTAGTGCTGGACCCTTTTGGACCCTCACACACGTATAAAGTCCCTGACCTCCTACCTTGTCCAGGACTCCCCCTTTTGGGACCCACATGTGGGGGGCCGACCGACTTGCAAGCATGGGGCCCGTCCTGTGGATGTGGTAGCCATTGTGGTTGTGTCCTGTTGGGGGTTGTGCATTAAGGGTTGCTATGGCTCCTGCTGGCCCCCTCCACCCACCTGTGGGGCCTGCCCTCCCTTCCCCCCCTGGGGTTTCCTTCTGCTCACCTCGCTGTCTGAGAGGCCCTCCTCAGTCATCGTCCCAGTGGTGTGGTGCTCTGTTGTCTGGGAGCTGTCCTGCAGGGATGGGGGACCGGGTTATGCTGCTGCCCGCTGCCCTGTGTTTCCTGGCCCAGTAGTCAGGGCCTGGGGCGTGACCCTCCCCTCCCAGGGGGGTGGGTTCCCTCGCACTCACCTCAGTCTTACTGCTGCTCCTTGGATCATGCCCTTGGGAGGTGCTGGGCTGGGGGTCGTTCACTGGGGGGGCCATTGCTGTGGCCCCTCTGCCCTGTGCCAGGACATGTGTGCCATGTTACTTCCTGGTGCTTCCCCCCCATTTCCCCCTCACTGCCCCCCCTACCGACAGTCCGTAACCACCACCCCTTGTACCTTCTGCCTAGGGCGCTTTCCCCCCCCTGCACTGCCTTGTTGGGGCTTCTCCACCCCCCCAGGCACCCCAAGTTCCCCGTGCTCACCTGGCCCCTTCCCCCATGTGGGGCAGCGTTGGCTCCCATGGCCTTCTCATGGGCCTTTCTAGTCACCATCGTGGGAGCCCATGCGCATTTGCCCTGGTTCCTCCCTCCTTTATGGGCTCTCAGTAGGACGTCCAGCATCCCCCCACCCTTTGGGCATGTCTGTGTGGTGGCGTGTTTGTGCCCCATGGCCCCAGTGGGGCTCCACTGGTCTGTTCCACGTGGGTGTGGGTGTTTGGGATTTTACAGGGACACTCAGGTGCTGAACACCGATCTCCACCCATGGAGGGTGCCAGCTCCCTCGTGGCTGCTCCGTGGGTGTTGGCGGGTGTCGGCGGGTGGGTCGGGCATGCGCCCCCACCCCCTCGTGGACATTTACATGGATGCTCTCCCACCCAGCCAATGGGTGTTTCCAGGTATTCGTGAGTGGGTGGTGTCCATGTAAAAGTGGCCATAGATGTTTTGGGGGGGATGATGTTGAGGCTTTTTAGGACTGGATGTAAATGGAGTGTGGCTTACTGGCATGTTTTTGTGGTTTTTTTAATCTGTTTGGATTTTGTTAATGTCCTATGTTTTACACGTTGTTATAATGTTGGTCTTGCAAATTGTATGATTTTTATGGGCTTGGCTGTTGTTGTTTTTTTCTTTCTCCTTTTTGTAGTTGTTTGGGTTAGGTGAGATGTTTGACATGAGTATTTGTGTATTGGTTGTAGTACTCATTAGTATTTGTAAGTGATTGTTGTGGTGGAGTGCTTAACTGGTTATTTCCTTGTTTTGTGGTATTTGTTTTTGGTTTGTTTCATTCATATGTTGTTGTTATTGTTATTAGCAAGTATTTATATAGTGCAAGCAATGTACCTGGTGCTTTACAAGTAATGGAATAAACACGGTCCCTGCCCTAGGGCTTACAATCTGAAAGACAGGGGAGGGGGGAAGATGAAGGAAGGAGAATAGAGGGAGAAACATGGGGTGTAACATTCACGAAGTTGCGAGGTTCCAGGTGCATGTATTTGGCTTGGTTACATCAAGAATGATGGCTAGCTGGTCCATGTGGTGAGGATAAGCAGGAGACCCTGTTCCACGTGTGCCTGTTGGGGGGTCAGTATCCGAATATATGCTCAATTCTTAAATTTAGGGGAATTAGCCAAATTAGTTGAACTCTGGGTCCCCACGTGCCACACGGATCAGTCTGAGGTTCGATACGCGCTAAAGTCAGGTTACGTACCCTCGCCACAAGTAGAGAAAGAGAGGGAGACAAAAGTTTAATTAAAAAAGGGAATGTTTATTTCAAAGGGACATCAAAGAAAACACACAATGGGATACACACACACATACATATACAATAAACACAGTCCTGGTCTGGCTGGTGGTTTACAGGGGAAACACAAGTGGCAGTGGGGAAAACGAAAGTAATGTGGGGAGTGAGGGAGAGGAGACACTGGGGAGAGACAAACACAAAGAGAAAAGAGTGAGAGCGAGGGAGAGAGAAAGAAGCAAGTGGGAAAGTCAGGACCAGTGGTTACCTCTCCTTGCCGTTGAAAAGGGGACAGGTGGCCCACAGATCCAGCATAGTTCGGGGATGAAGGGAAGGGGCAGACCAAAGTCTGGGAGACCCCTTAAGACACAGACATGCACGGAGGGACCCGCATGTGTTTGCATCCAAAGCTTTCTCAATGTTGGAGGGGGAGTGAGGAGCAGTTATAGGGTTTAGGATTTGGGATAGTCTCAGGGGTGCCACAGTAGGTTCATAGGGAGGACAAAAGGGATTCCAGGTGTGGGTCCAGGCATAACAAAGGGAAGATGCATACGGGGGCTGAGGGGACAAAGAACACATCTGGGCATGAAAGGAGAGAGGTCCGAGTGTGTGTCCAGATACAATAAAGGGAAGATGCATAAGGTAAACAGACTGGGGCTGAGAAGACAAAGGACACATCTGAGCATGAAAGGAGAGAGGTTTTCAGGTGATTTGGGAATGGAAGGGAATCATGAGGGGAACCATAGGCTGAAGGGATGACACCAAGGTGCATGTTCACTGATCGGGCGTGGGGGCATTGGCTTGTGTGAGGGAAACATAGGGTGCTCTAAATTTCCATGCCTTTGAAGCCATTGCTAGTCCAAGTTCTATTCACCAGTGGTTTCTTAATTAAATAGGGAGGAGGCCCTTTCTTAACTGCCCTGTACTTACTCAGGGTTTCCTCCACTTAATTATCTTTTCCAAGGGCAGACTGGTTTTTGCATTAAGGGGCCTTTCCCCCCTACGCTACATTGTGGCTAGGCCCTGACCCCACTCGGGCTCTCCATGTCCTGACCCATGTCCCAACTGGCCTTGCCGAATATGTGTGTGTGGGGCTTTTGGAGGAGAATTCTGCATCTCTGGCAACAATATGAGTACAGACCTCAGGTAACAGATTGTACTGGATGGAGGGTAACATCAGGAGATGGTGAGGGGAATGAGGAGTCGGGGAGGGCAGAGCAGAAGAGGTGGGTCTTGAGGAGGGATTTGAAGGTATGAAGGGAGGGGGCGAGGCAGATGTGGGCAGGGAGGGAATTCCAGGCATGGGGGGCAGCGATGGAGAAGGGATGAAGGCAGTTAGGGGAGCAGGGGAGGTGTGGGAGGGTGAGAGAGGGAACAGAGGAGGAGCAGAGTTCACGGACTGGAATATGGAGGAAAATTAGTGCAGAGAGGTAGGGTGGAGCAAGGTTGTGAAGAGCTTAGTTTATAGGTGAAGACTAGGAACTTGTGCAGAATTCATTCAGTGAGGGGGAGCCAGTGAAGAGAGGAGAGGAGGGGCTGCACGTGGTCAAAGCGACGGGTGAGGTGGATAACCCTGGCAGCAGAGTTTTGGACAGAGATAAGGGGAGAAAGCGGAGAGTGGGGGAGGCCAGTGAGAAGGAAGTTACAGTAATTGAGGCGAGAGATGACCAGGGTGTGAACAGGGGTTTTGACAGAGGAGACAGAGAGAAAAGGGTTAATCTTAGCAAGGTTATGGAGGGAGAAGCAACAGAATTTGGCAATAGTCGATGTAGAGTTTAAAAGAAAGGGGAGGGTCAAAGATAAAGCCTAGGCTATGGGCTTGGGGGATGGGAAGGATGGTGACCCCATTGATAAGGATTGACAGGGAGGAGGGAGAGGAAGAATGTGGGGGAGATAAGGAGTTCAGTTTTAGCCATGTTGAGTTTGAGTTGACGCTGAGACATCCAGGTAGAGATATCAGAGATACAGCTGGTGAGGCAAGCTTAAACAGATGGAGAGAGAGAGGGAGGAGAGAGACAGAATTGATTGTCATCAGTGTAGAGGTGATATTGGAAGCCATGGGAGTCAGAGAGTTTGCCTAGGGACAGGGTGTAGTTAGATAAGAGGAGAGGACCAAGGACAGAGCCTTGGGGATAGGGGTGGGACTACCGGATCATCCGGTATCTGATACTGCCGGTATCTTGGTGTACCGGCAGTATCAGATTATTCCGGTATATTGGGTCTGGTACCGGATCCCCCCGTGCCGGATTTTTTTACATTGCGGTCATTCAAATGAATGGCCTCAATGTAAAAAAAACCCACAAAAAACCCCAAACACTTTCCCTCCCCAAGTCCAAGCTGCGCAGGTGGAAGGAGGGACACCGCCCACCCAGCCTGGATTTTTGAAAAAATACAAATTTCCCCTAAGTCCCTAGTGCGGGCTCCGGGCCGCCGACAGCGACCCAGAGTGGCAGAGCACCACAAGCAGGTAAGTAGTACCGGTACTGTACTGATCCCTGGGGTGGGGGGTGGTTTAACACCCCCCCACACCCCAGGGATCACCCTACCTTCCCACAGGGATCGCCTACCGGGGCGGCAGCGGCGGCGGTCCGGAGGCTTCAGCGCTGGCTGTGGCTGCCGGCTTCAGCACGCTACTAGGCCTTACGCGGAACTTCCGCCGGCGGCCTGGAGTCCACACTAGGGGACTTAGGGGAAACTTTTATTTTAAAAAAAATCCAAGCTGGGCAGGGTGGTGGGGGGTTTACCCCCTTCCACCCACACAGTCTGGGAAGGGGAGGGGGAGGTTTTTTTCCATTGATTTCAATGGGGACAGTTCCCCATTGAAATCAATGGAAAAGATCTGGTACCGGTAAACCGGTATTAATCCGGTAAGCTGGGTTTTTTAAATCCAGGAACTGGTAAAACCAGTACCCGGTATTTGCCCTGATGTCCCACCCCTACCTGGGGAACACCAACCAAGAGGGGAAGGGGGGAGGAGGTGGAGTTGGCAAGAGACACATTGAAGGGGAGGTAGGAGGAGAACCATTCGAGGATGGAGCCATGGAAGCCAAGGAAGTGAAGTGAGTCCAGCAAGAGTGAGTGGTCAACAGTATCGAAGGCATCAGAG
The DNA here is from genome assembly GCA_003113815.1 of Sphenodon punctatus. Lineage (NCBI taxonomy): Eukaryota > Metazoa > Chordata > Lepidosauria > Sphenodontia > Sphenodontidae > Sphenodon > Sphenodon punctatus. The sequence goes on from QEPC01012288.1 coordinate 1,460,117, forward strand.
AGGTCAAGGAGGACAATAATGGAGTAGAGGCAATTAGATTTAGCCACAAGAAGATCGTTGGTGATCTTCTTAGCAAGAGCAGCTTCAGTAGAGTGAAGGGGACAGAAACTAAATTGGAGGGGGTCAAGGGAGGAGTTGGCTGAGAGGAAGTTGAGGCAGCAGGAGTAGACAACACGTTCAAAAAACTTGGAAGCAAAAGGAAGAACTGGGACAGGACGGTAGCTATAAGGTCAGAGGGGTCAAGGGTGGACTTTTGAGGATAGGAGAGACAGTGGCATGCTTGAAGGTGGAGGGGAAGGTGCCAGTAGAGAAGGAGAGGTTGATGATGTGCAGGAGGGAAGGGGTGACATTGGAAGCAATGGCGGTCAGGAGATGGGAGGGGATGGGAGCAAGGGAGAAAGTGGAATGGTTGGAGGGAGGAGAGCAGGGAGGAGATTTCCTCAAGGGAGGCAGGAGGGAAGGAGGAGAGGAGAGAAGGAGGGGGAGGGGAGGGAGTAGGAAGAGGAGAGGAGTGGGAAGCGATATCGAGGCGGATCTTGTCTACCTTGGAGGTGAAGAAGGAAGTGAGATCCTGAGCAGAAAGGGAAGAGGGAGGAGGAGGACAGGGGAGCTTGAGGAAGGAGTCAAAGGTGGAGAACAGGCGATGAAGGTCCCAAGAACAGAACTCAATGTGGGAGGCGTAGTAATGCTGTCTAGCAAGGGAGATAGCAGAAGTAAGGGAGGAGAAAGAGAATTTAAAGTGACGGAATTCAGCATGAGAGTGGGATTTGCGCCAGAGGCGTTCAGCAGCATGGGTGCAGGAGTGCAGGTGGCGGATCCTGGGGGTGAGCCAAGGATGGGGGTTGTGGGAGCAGGCAGGATGGGAGGAGAGGGGGCAAAGGAGTCAAGGGTAGAGGAGAGAGATGCATTGAAACAGAGACAGCAGAGTTGGGGGAGGAGGAGGAGAAGACTGAGGGGAGAAGGAGGGAGAGAGAAGAGGCAAAGTCCAGGGGATTAATGGCCTGAAGGCCATGGAAGGGACATGGAGATGAGGAAGAGGAAGGGGGGCAGTGGGAGACATTGAAAGAGGCAAGAAAGTGGTCAGAGATGGGATGAGAATCAAAGGAGAGATCAGAGACAGAGCAGTTCCTAGAGAAGTCACGGTCAAGAGAATGATCGTTAGCATGCATGGGGGTGTTGGTCCAAAGGTGGAGGTTGAAGGAGGAGGCCAGCGAGAGGAAGTGGGAGATGGAGGACTGGGAAGGGACATCAATGTGAATGCTGAAGTCACCGAGGATGAGAGTGAGGGTATCGCCAGAGAGGATATGTTACTTGATGTTTTATGTCAATGTCATAGTTTAACGGTTTTTGAAACCGAGAGGTTTTTTATTTAGTTAATTACACTGTAGCCAATTGTTAATTACATAAGAACACTGAGGAACAGAGGAAGGTTGTTGGGAGATGGAACAGCTTTGGAATGTTAAGCTAGCCTGGACAGTGATTGGTGCATTTTAAAAGAACAACTGGCCAGGGGGTTGACTACTGAAGGAGGGAGAGGAAGAATGGGATTTTATGAGCTGTGACTTGTCTGGAACTGTTCTACTTTGTTCTTGAACTTGAACGTTACCTGTTACCTATAATAAACTAAATCTGTGTTTACACCTAAGTTGGAGGCTGGTGTAATCTGTCACGCCCTGCTTGGCTGCAACACTGAAGTTAAAACCTCCAGGAACGAGGTCAGGAAAAGGTGAAACCTCTATAAGGATTGCAAACCAGAACCAAAGGTCTGGCCTATGGACCCTTGGAGAGTGAGGCATAACAGGCTGGTGGCAGTGCAAAGTCCTATAGTCCAGAGGGATCAGCACACCAATATGTATATTTCCATCTATATGCCCTCTTTTGTTTAGTATTTGTACTCGGTCATACTGCATTTGCCTTTATCCATTCATTGTATCCTGCTTTTGAACTTTAGTGAAACTTTTATACTCACTTATGTGTGAAAGAGACTAGTTTATTTTGGGACTAGGACTTGGTTCTAGATTTGTACCTAGATTCTTCCCAGCAAGTGGCAGAACTCTTGTCCACACTCTCCCACTCAGGCCGTTTTTAGATGAGTGCGTGGTGCGCTCGCGTGTGGTTTCCAAAATGCCGCGAGACGGGATTAGACGAGACGCTGCCACGAGTCACGCGCAAGGGAGGGGGATGCGCATTCTTTTCCGGCTGCGATTTGACCACCTCGATCACCGGCCTGGTCGAATCGCGTCCGGAAAAGAATGTGCGTCCTCCTCCCACGCGAGTGACTCGCGACAGCGTCTCATCTAATCCCGTCTCACGCCATCTTGGAAACTATGTGTGAGTGCACCACGCGCTCGTCTAAAAATAGCCTCAGTTCTGTCCTTATCTAAGCCTATTTTCACATTTATGAGATGAAAGATGGAAAAAATGGATAAACCCCCCAAAAGCAAGTGAGAGGCAGAATTTTGTGCTGGATGGAGTGTGGCTCTGGGTTATCTGTCTTTTCTGAACGGGAAAGACAAAAGTCGATTCAAAAGGAACTATTTTCAAACATCTTAGAGGTGCTGCAAAGGTTAAAAAGTGAAATTCATTGGCAATAGCATTTAATATGATCACCTACCTTTTAGAAAACATTTCCTCCTATTACTACAACATCTACCATAAGCCTCAGCTGTCAGATATGTGGCTCACTTTTAATGGGTATGACTTAGGATTTCTGAAGAATAGGCCTGCAGTAGCAATGTCAATCCAGTATGCGTTGGGGTTGCCAATGAGAAATATTATTCCAACATTTTTTATCCATGAATGCATTTCTGTGGTTTAAAATACAGGCTCTGTTGGGTAGGCTAAGTTCTGGTTTGGCACAAACACAGATTTATTGGGTTGGTATCAATGTATTTTGATTGCAATAAATACTGTCTTTGATGTGAAAATAGGTTATCCTGGGAAAGTTCTGAAAGCATAAATAACCTAAAACATATCAGCAGTGTTTTGCCAAAAACACCTTTGAAGCGAAGCAGCTCTTTTTTACTTGCTGTCAGTACACTAGATTGTCAAATTATTATAATTTCCCAATAGTAAATATTTCCTTTCTGTTGAAATCTTGGAATCTTTTAAAAGTCTTTGGTTTCAGGCACTCTGTCTATTTTATTAGATAATCTATTTGAAAAATGGAGATTTAAAGTTTGAGTGCCTCATTGGAAGCCTCTTATTTTCAGGAAAACAGCAATGGGCTTTGGATTTAAAATGAGATGATAGTTTTTGGGCAACCTTTTTAGAAAGTCAATAAAGAATTTAAGCAACATCTTTTGTTATACACCTATGGCACAATATCTAGGACACACTCTTGGGCAAGGACCCTAAAATTTCCTTCGGTTAGGAATCTTTTCAGCTGCTCAGACCTGTACGTTTATTTCCCCAGACCCCATGACCAAGGAGGATGGTTTCAGCTGCTTAGATAACACTTGAAATAGTGGTTTCAAAAGTCATCAGGCTAATCCAGTCTAAAACAGCTACCATAAACTTCAGTTGTCAGATATGTGACTCACTTTTAATGGATATGACTGAGGATTTATATGGTGCAACTATGACACTGCATCTCTATATAAGCAGGGCTTTGGTCACACTGAGATCACTACAGAATTAGCACGTTGTAGCCTCTGCTTCTAAGCAGATTTCAGTGGGTCTACTCACATGCATATGCTTAAGAAATGCTTTCCTTGATTGAGTCGATAGAGAAAAATGATGAAAGAAGTTTGGAGATTTAAAGATGAAAGAAGTTGTGCTTGCGCCCAGAGCTGCTACTTTCTACAAGAAACATTACAAATGTTTTCCAATATAATTTCTTATTTATTTATTTATTTATTTATTTGCATGCAACATCCAGAATTTCAGCTCAAGAGATCATACTATCTAATTTATCTAATTTAAATTTATTTATAAAATCCTTTAATGCCCCGCCTCTCCTGCTCCAAACAGCCTGGGGCAGCTTACAGTGTTAAAACATATAAAATCAATATACCATAAAATACAATACATTTGACCAAACAGTGTCATCCAAAAATTCCTATCTGCCCATGCCTGGCATGCAATGCCGACAGGGCATGCTGCTCAGTCTGCTTCCATGTGTCCACTGCAGGGAGGGAATACCAACCAGATGGCTGAGCTCAATTCACTGGTCTTGGTGTGTTCTTGGGGCAAGGAATGCTGGCCAGTCAAATACACATTTGACTGGCCAGCTGGAGTCAAATACACATCCCCACCCCCCTCCCTCCACACACAACCTTGCTAATTCCCTGGAGACCCACTATATTTATACATATCAGCAGGGACCTGTGTTTACTGCTAGGGCACAAATTGTGCTGTTCCTCATGGTGTCCCATGTGGTGTCCCACAGCTGTCCCATGTGGTTTAAACCACCTCTCCCATTATTGGTTGTTCCCGCAGCATGTGGCTCTTTGAACAGCCCAGGAACAGTTGCAGCCACAGAGAGAAGCCCAAAATGGAAGCAGCAGCAGCATTAGTATCCTCAGTAGCAGCAGCAGAGAAGCCTCCACAGAGAAGAAACACAGTGTGGGACTTGAACAAGGCAGGTAGAGCTTGGGGGGACACTTCTGTGCACTGGGGTGGCAAGGGGAGGAAAGGGTAGCTCAGTGCCTTTGGCAGCCCCCAGCTGCATAGCTTGAGAGAGCATGTCTGACAAGGCTCATGCTTGGAGCCGAGTTGCTTCTGTGCATCTGCCTCTTTGAAGGTTGTTTTTAGCCTCCCTACTCCCCCCCCCCCCCCCCCCCAAGCAACAATAGAGGTTTGTGAAATAATTTGAAGAAGTGTACAGAAACTGCAGATATTTCATATTTGAATAAAAATGAAACTTTTCCTGAGAAATTTAATGAGGAATTGCTGATGTTGTTGTAATTTTCTTTTTTATGTGATTTCTTTATTTTTAAAAATCAAAATCATTTTCTAAAACAGTGAAAAACATTTTCAGAAAGAGACCATAGTTTCCAGGAAAAGTAACATTTTAACAGCAAATAGGAAATGAAGTGGAACGGCATAGAAGAGTCATAAGAACACATACAGCTCAGTTGCCATCTTCATTTGCTTCAAAGAAGTACCCAACAGGTCATAATGGAATGATTAATTTCCTGCTTCCATCAGATTCCATATTTAATTTGCTAATTCTGATACTATAATATTGGAGATGGTGTAATGAACTAAACTGAATAGAAGTACTAGATTTGGCATCATTCATTATCCTCTTGTAAACCTTTTGGAGAAACCTTTCCAATGTTTCAGACAGTTTTGGATGGGCATTTTTGGATTATGGGTGAATCTGGAATTTTGCCACTTCCAATTTTTGAAAATCCAAACCAGCAATATTTCATCCAATTGGAATTGTACCATTAAAAAAAAAAAAACCCGTTAAAATTCATTGTGTATGTGCAAATGGCTGCCACCATTTTGCACATGCACTTGGATTTATTTATTTTTAATTTATTTGGAATTATAATCGGAATGCATTTTCCAATTGGAATTCTCATCAAAAAGTCAATAGGAGTTCTGTTTTTGTGGAAATGTATTATGAAAGCCAAACAGCTATTCTGAACCAGCCCTGTTTTGGATAGGGGCTTTATGCTACAGGGGAAAAGCCCAAAGTTCTCCACTACATGTAAAATCTTGGGGTTGCTTGCTGGATCAGAAGTGTGTAATTGATCCAATGTCTGGTACCAATGAATTAGAGCCACCATCAACATTTCCCCCTGTCCTTTCCCCCACTTTATAGAAAGACTGAATTGTAGGGTTGAAAAGAAATCTTGTATCCTGCTCCAATATAGATGACCTTGATCTACACAGCATCACAGAGAGATGCTTAACATAAGAACATAAGTCGTGCCATACTGGGTCAGACCAATGGTCCATTGAGCCCAGCACCTGCCTCTGGCAGTGACCAATCTCGGTCGCCTGGAGAAGTACTCAACAGGTCTCTCTATGAGGCAATCCATTCCCTGTTGTTCACTCCCGGCTCCCGACAGTAAGAGGTTACATTCCCCAAACCTACCTGTCTAATAGCGGCTACCTGGCTAATAGGGTGAAAACAGACATGACGCTAACCACCCTTTAACCACCCTTGGTGGTTATTTATGCATGTTGCAGGGCTGTATTGGTGCCCTATGCAGCCCTGAAACATGCATAAATGACCACCAAGGGTGGTTAGCGTCATGTCTGTTTTCACCCAGAGTGTCTGTCTACTGTCTAGCCACTTCTTGAAAATATCCAAGGAAGAAGGTTCCACAACCTCCCTGGGCAACAGATTCCATTGCCCAACTTTTCTTACTGTTAACAGGTGTTTACTAACATTTAAATGAAATCTACTTTTCAGTAATCTGGATCATCCCCTCTTGTTCAATCTTCTGTGGCAGCGGAGTGCAAATGTTTTCTATCTTTTTTTTCTGTCATTCTTGTAGATATGTGAAAACATCTATCAAGTTCCCTCTTAATCTTCTTTTCTCTTAACTCTATCCAGTTCTTTCATCCTTTCCTCATATGGCTTTTCTTCTAGTCTTTTAGAACCTTTTCCCTTCATGGGGCAATTTTTACAATTAATACAAACTCCAGGGGCAACAAAGAAGTTGGGAGCAAGGATGCTTAGGGGGTATGCTCAGGGAGAAGAGGGTCCATATAATAGCAAGATCTACACCATTGAGCTATCCTCTATGCATACACAAGTGCATGCCCTCATCTCTGCTTCCTTCCCCTGAGTTCAGTCTTTCAGTGTTTGGCAGTAGGAAATGGATACAGATGCTAACTCTTATTAGTCAGAGTTCCATGAATTCTGCAGTACTGAAATCACAGCTATTTTTTACTGAATTTGGCACCTGGCCAGATTTCCACAGAAACAGCTTCTGGTAGCACAGAATTGCAACCTGAGTAGAGAACACTACAAACTAGCCAATGGGGTGCTGGCACCATTAGTACTGGTGTACAGCCCTTGACAACGGAGCCCTCTGCCACAACTGCTGAAGAGAAGCAGCCTGCAACCTCTATTTGAAAGAAGGTAGATAGGCAGTTGGGAACTTGGAGGCTTATGGTGCCGTGACTACACGGCCATATTGTGCAAAGCAAAAGGTTCTTGGAGAGAAGAGCTGATGCTGAAAAATCTATGTGATATTCTATTATGAGATGCCCAAAATTGACAGAATGGCATGCTGGGAAACTCATTTCCATTAAAAAGTTTACATAATTTTCTGGGGCTGCTTAATTTATATGATTTATTCTGCTCTCAGAATTTAGATTTTCTGTTCACAGAAATTGGAGGAAAAAATTACCAACCACGTGGACTCTGGTTATAGTTTGTGCAGTTCAAATCTACTCTTGTTACATAAATTATTTTCCCCAGCTTTTATTGCTCAGACCAAATTGTCATCGTAATCCAGGTCACTTAGATGGTCAACAGGAAGAGGTTTATTTTTAAATATTATTTATCGTTCCTTGTCTGTAGAATCAAAAAATCTTTCCCTTCAGTTTTCTTTCAGTGACTGTTTAAATAGGGTGCACCGATAGCTAGACAAGAAAGCTTTCCAAAGTTTCTAATCTACCAAACCAATATGGTTTTCAAACGAGTCTGCAGAATCCTAAAACCACAGGTACTAGCAGTGAAAAAGACATTTTGGAAAATGTATTCTATTTCTCTGAGAGTACAAGATTGCCATTCACAAGAGTTTTTTTAATGTTTTGTGTTTCAGAAGTACCAAACAGTGGAATTTCCATCCCATGTATTTTAATTCATGGCAAAAGCACCTAAGAAGTAAGGTGGGTTCTTCCCTCCTCCCCCATAGCATCTCCCATAAACTGGATGCATGATAAAATAAACTCTTAAATTACCCCATACACAGAAGCCCTCTGGGCAAGTGAAGCAGTTTGCATTATTTCCATTCCCACTTGCACTGGCTCCATCTGAATTACTCCTCTCCACCTTTGATGTGCATGTCCTTCATGCATCTATTCTTTTAGTCATTCATCAATCAATCATCATCATCATCATCATCATCATCATCATCATCATCATCATCATCAGTTTTATTTAGCATGGCCTTTGGCCATTGCTTAAATGACACATAACACAACATTTAGTACTAAAACCAGCGAAGACAGGGAATAGTATCATATACAAAATCCCAAAATAGGGGCAACTCAAACCAATAAGCATAAGATATAGTAATAACAGAGTATATCTCAGATACCCTATTACCAGTTACAGAGTCAGATACATAATTAGTAGAGGTGGGACCCCGGGCCCATTACCCGGTTACCGGTTCTCTAAAAACCGGATTCCCGGATTAAATCCGGTATACCGGTACCGGATTTATTTCATTGAGTTCAATGGGGCACTGTGTCCCCATTGAAATCAATGAAATAAATTAATTCCT
>QEPC01012288.1:1468975-1495705 GCA_003113815.1 Sphenodon punctatus
GCTCGCCTCTGAGTCTTTTTTTAAACAAAAATCCAGGCTGGGCAGGGTGGGTGGGGGGTGTCCCCCCTTCCACCCGCGCAGCCTGGACTCGGGGAGGGTTTGTTTTTTTTAACTTGGGGCTTTAAGTTTTTACATTGCAGCCATTTTTAAATGGCTGCAATGTAAAAAAATCCGGTACCCGGAATCTGGTACCCGGACCGGATTTACCGGATCGAATCCGATAATGCCGGTACGCCCGGTACCGGCATTATCGGATACCGGATTTACCGGTTTTCCCGCCCCTAATAATTAGTCCACTGAATTTGCCAAAATAAAAGAGTTATCCTATTGACAATCCAAACTCTGGGAAAAAATCCAAGATTTGAGCATCAAAGAAATAATATTTAGTATACTTGTGCACACCCAAGACAGATGACGTTCACCTTGTTCTAATCTCCAATCTATCCCAAGTAGATTTCATTGGGTGATTAGAGTTCATCCAGGATGGGCGTAAATTTTAAAAAGTTGCTCCTAATATGAAAAGTCTGAATTAAAAAGAGCGCAAGATTCTTGATAATCCAATGTTCCGAACTGTTCAACAAAAAAATAAGTGACTCATACTCAGTCCTCCTGGGAATTTTGTCCAAAATGGGAGCCAAATATTGCTCCCTTGCTTGATCAGAAAGGTGACAATAAAGAATTATATGCTCCACAGTTTCTGTTGTGGTATTATCATAGGGGCAAAGCTGCTCATCAAAGGGAATTCCCTCCCTACGACCCTCCAGTACCCTGGAGGGGAAGGCGTTAACCCGGGCACAAGCAACAAGGTTCTTACCTCTTGCTGATATCGCAGAGTCTAAATAGTGAGCCGGGCACCCCAAATCCGGCAGCAAGGAGAAGTAAGCTGCCACATGGGGAGATGCAGTTACCCCAGCAACTTCATTTTGTCTGGCTATGTCTCGTGATCTTTGGATCACTTCCCCAAGGAGCAGAGACTTGTGGCATAAATATTCTTTGGACATGCCCATTTGCATCAAACTCTGCTCTATTTTGGACCGCCAAGGGCTGTTAAAAGGATAATTCCCCAACTCTATAAGGAGCTCAGAGCATTCATTTATCACCAATTTGCACCAGAACTTGAGAGATCTTTCAACAGCCACCTGTTGCCAGCTGGGTTGGCCAAGCTCCAGTCTAATAACAGAGTGGGGGGTTCCATTTGGGATACCTAATAGGCCCTCCAAAAAATTGGCCTGTACAGAATTTATTGTATAAGACAAGAAGGGGGCCCAGAGTTCTGCACTATACATGACCTGGGCCTTAACCTTCCCATATGTGCCAGCACTGCAGACCCTATAGCACTCCTACCTGCCCGCTTAAAGAACCCCAGTATAGCTCGGGATGTCCCCTTAGCGGCAATTACAGCCCTCCGAACATGTTTGTTCCAACACCCTGTTTGGTGGAACAACTTCCCCAAGTACCGGAAGCTATGGACTTGCTCTACTGAATTACCGGCTATACTCCATGATTATATCTTCTTTTTCTTTGAAAATACCATTATTTTAGATTTCTGAATGTTTATTGTTAGTTTGTGGGTATGTCAGAATGACACAAAGATGGACAATTGCCTAGTCAAACCAATCCTGGTTTGTGATAATAGCACTGTGTCATCCGCATAAAAAAAACAGCCAATGGTTCTAGAAGCTAATTTAGGAGGAAACAGATTAATTTCCGCAAGTAGTGGGATGACATCATTCACATAGATGTTGAACAGGGCTGGGGCAAGAACACATCCCTGTTTGACACCGGCATGTGTGGGAATAGGCTCGGTGAGATGACCAAATTGATCCACTTTAACAGACAGTGAAGAGTTTGAATAGAGGGAACAGATCAATGAAAGTAATCTCCTATCTATTGTGGATTTATGGATCTTATCCCACAAAATGGTCCTATCGATGGAATCGAATGCTGCCTTCAAATCCATGAAGGCAACAAAAAAAGACCCATTGCGGGCTTTATATTTGGATATCAGATGGTCCAGTATAGCACAATGTTCTAAAGTAGAACGCCCTGCCTGAAAGCCTGCCTGTTCCAGGGCCTTGGAGCCTTGGAGTCTGCCATCCATATAATGAGTCTGTTCAATAGCAGCTTGGCGTACACCTTTCCCACTACGCTCAACAGGCTAATTGGCCCGTAATTTCCTGGATCTTAACTTGGCCCCTTTTTGTAGATGGGAATGACAATTGCCTGTCCAGCCCTCAGGGATAATCCCTGAGGAATTAATGGCTGTGAACAGGGTAGCCAAGATTGGCAACCACCAATCTCTAAATGCTTTCATGAACTCTATTTTAATACAATCCAGCCCAGGGGCCTTAGAGTTCTTAAAGGAGTAAATCAATGCCTCTTCCTCCGCTTCCTACACAGGAGGCCATTCAGGCATACCCTCAAAACCAGGGGGTATGTTATTTGACTGGATTGATTCTTTGCCTGGATTGTATAACAATCTAAAATGATCAGTCCAAGTCTGAGGCAAAATTGGGAATATCGGAGTCCTTATTTCCCACTTAATCGAGGAGTTTACTAGGCAGCAAAACTTCTTAGAGTCTTTAGGCTCTGCTGTATTCATTAAACTGTCCCAGCGGGCATAAAAATATAACTTTTTTTCCTTCTGACCAGTCCTCTATATTCTGTCCTCAAGGAAAAGTATGAAGGGGGCAAAATGGATAAGTCCCCCATCCTATATTGTAAGTAGACTGAGGTCATCTTGGCTTTAGCCAGCTGGCACTCCCTGTCAAACCATGGCTTGTTTCTTCCTAAGTAAGGAGAGGGGGGCTTCTTGGCAACAGTTTTTAGGAACTCGGAGAGGTAAGTCGAGATGTAGTTATAGGACTCCACTATCTCAGGCCCAGTTATAGAACCTAGCAGTCTGTCTCTTTGCTTGTTAAGTGAAGGACTAAGGATACAGGAAGCTAGGTGGTCTGCTACCGAGTCATCTCATTTGGGAGCCTTATGGACTGTCAAGTCAGAGGTGTCCATCCTATTACTAGCCGACCCAGTGGGAGGAGGGGGAGCAACTGCCAGTATAAGGATCATGGGAAGATGGTCCCCTGACAATCCTTACCCAATGTGAAAGTCCTCTATGTGTGGCAGGGAGAGTAGTGATACTAAAAAATAATCTAGCACACTGGAGCCCATCCTTCCCAAAAAGGTAAATTCTCCAGCAGTGTCACCAAAGCCAGCCCCATTCAAAATATAAAGGCCATGACTAAGGACCAAATTTTCCAGTCTAAGTCCGTAGGTGTTGATCTGAAGGTCCTTAGAGGCCCTAGGCTTTAATATTCCTAAGGGGTCCGCTATAGGCAGTTTGCAATGCTGACTAAGAGTAAAGTTATCAGGACCCAGCCTTGCCAAAGGCTTGAAGTCTCCTGCCAAAATTACCAGCCCATCGGGGTATTTAACAGACAAACGTTCTATAAAGGACTCTAAGGTAATCCAACTGATTATTTTATATGATCCAGCATTACAAGGTGGAATATAAACATTACAATTATTAAAGTAATGGAGCTGACTTGAAGAACCAAAGCCATTGGCAGTGCTGAAGACAGAGCAAGTTCTATAACTTTGAAGGGAATTTCCTGAGAGACAAAGCAACCCAGTCCCCCACATGGGCGTCCTCTGGTATGATAAAAGGTAGCTGGAAGATCGCAGGCCTGATACCCTGGTAACATAAGTGGGCCTTGAATTCATGTCTCCTGGACTAGTATTATATGATATTTCTTAATATTAGGAAATAAATTCTTGATCGTCACAATGTCTAGTCCAGCCCACTATGTTCCAAGAGCATAATGAAATCGTGCCTAGGACTAGGGTAGATGACTGTCATGGGTGACTGGGGGAAGTGAGGCTCACCCCATCCACAGAAGAAATTGCCCTAATATACTCGACGAGGGGCTCTGGGATGGTAGGTGAGACCTGAATACAGTCAGTTGATGGGTTCAATGGCAGCAAAGCAGGGTCCAACCAAGAGGGGTATCACCTCCTGTACATGATCCTGAGGAAACTGGGAGGAAACTTGCTCAGATCTTATAAGCAGCGTGTCTTCACCAAGGGACCATTGGGGTTGGTATATGACAGTATCCTCCAAGTCAGAAAGGTCAAAACCACTAGAGACCCTGCTCACAGAGTTTCCCTCCAAGATATTTCCCTTCTCCTTAATATTTGTCTCAATAAGTGGAGTGTAACGACAGGATGTATCTATCAAATCCAGGGAACCTATTTGGTCCAAGGTCTGCCACTCCTGGTTAAAAAAGAACTGTGTTACCTCAAAGGCCTGGACAGCATCTGACTTCCTTAATTCTTGCTGATGTCCAACTAGAAGAGCCCTGGCCAAGGTATTTTCAACCCTGGAGATATAGACTCCCGTTGCTCTCAAGCAGGACCTAGCTCTCCATATCCTATCCTGAATGCTTCCTTGCTGAATTTCCCATCTATGAAATCTCCCTCTACTCAGGAGGGATTTCCAATATGCCACTTCCTGAGGGGAAATTTCCTTCGGGAATAATCCTTGTAGAAACTCCAAAAAGCAATCGAGATCCATAATTCCCTTCCTAAGAAAACAAAATTTCCTTTTATAATTAAAGTGAAAAACCAAGGCCGGTGCCCAGCTACTCTTAGTCTCCTGGGGCCAAATCTTAGGCAGACCAGAATCCCCACCAAGGGGATCTGAGTCATGTTGACCTAGAATAAAGGGCAATTGTCTCAGCCCCTCCAACGGGAAGGCGTTGCCAGGATCTCCTTTTCCCAACAAATCAGCAGATCCATTGGGGGTTAGAAATTCCCCTTGCTGTGTATCAAGCTCTTCCGGTGGCTCTGGGTCAACTGCCCCTCCACATTTAGGCACAGGGTTAGCTAACTTTCCCGGGTGGGGATTCTGCGTTTGCGTGGACACATCTCTTTGGGTCAGCCCACTACACTCCCAGGCACCCACCTTCCCAGTCCACGCCTGGAATTCCAGCCACAAACCTCCTGCCAATATCTTCATAGTCAGGAGAAGATCATAGGTATGCAATATTTTCTCTTCTACCACCTTAAAATGTGTGTCAATATCTATTTCCAAACTTACATCTAGATCATCGACTTTGCAGTTTAGGAGGTTAAGATATTTCTCCAAGTTCGATGGAGAAGGTCATGCTACTAGCCCAGCCCAGCCCTGCCCCTGGATCAAGTTTAACACTGCTGGGGTTTTGGGGGGTGGGGGCAAGGTTGGAAAAAATATGTTAGCTTCATTTGGCTAAGCAGAGGAGAGCGGGGGCTCTGTGATCCCTTCTCCATCTGTCCTATTTCGTTTGCTGGTAGGGAGGTTAACTCCACCTCATCGTGCTCTTTCCCTTGGACCATCGCAGCTCCTGCTTGGGAGCTGACAATAACCCATGGGAGAGCTTCAGACATTTTTCTCTTATAAGTATTAGGCTGAAAAAAATGTGTGAGCTTAGCTTGGTTGAATAGGGGAGGACTGACAGCCTCTTCAGCCTGGGATAGCTCTTCTGCCAGAGGTACAAAATTGCACAGTGCTCTGGACCTAAGTTCCATTCTTACACCAGAGCTTCTTCTACCAAGCCCCACAGAAATATCTCAAGTTAACCACAACTCACCACCCTCTTCTCTTTTATAGACAGAGGTTCCACACACAGCCCCACTCTCCGTATCCCACCCGCCCAGCAAACAGACTATAACTATACAAATATAATTTACCAACCATACAATATAAAGAAGCACCCAGATTTCCAAGGGTAAATAATATCGAACAATAACAGAGAGCAGCTCCTACCAGCTGGGCAGAGCTAAGTCAATGTGGTCCTATTCCAGAGAGAAATCACAGGAGATACATCAGCCGTCCGCAAACTGGTGGCTTTGATCTTTACTGCTCGTAGGGCCTTTCCAGCCAAACGGGGAGAGGCTCCTAAACTCCAGGATACTCCGTAAGACAGTAAGCGGGCAATGACCCTCTTGGGTCCAGTCACTGGGGTTTGTTCTCCCACTCCCCGACAAACTCCTCCAGGCACTTGTCTGTGACTCCGTCTCCTCCGGGTAGCTAACAGACGCCCAGGTGAAAGGGGGGCACCAACACCAACGAGGCCCCATGAACGGCCCCACCAATGGGTGACACCAGACCCTGATTATATACCTTATTGAAGAATCCATGAAGAGCCTATGAAGATCCAGGTCATTCCTGCCACCTTCACCTCCTCCTCCTGGTCGTCACTGAAGACGTGCTCGACTCCGGCCACTTTTTCCCAGCCGAGGCTGTCGGCTGCTCTTGAGAGCACCTTGAGCAGGTACATGGCTTCCTCCCACTCCCACCCGTGCTGAGAAGAAACCAGGAAGCCTGGTGGATGTATCGCGTAGCGTGGGCGGCTTCCTCCTCCCTCCTCTCGGCGATTCCTTGGACCCATTCTTTGTCCCAAGCTTGGGCCTCCTCTGTGCCTCTGCGGTCTCTAATGTTGCTGCTGGGGATCCCCCTCCTAGAGGGCTCTTTCTGGTTCCAAGTCAGGACCTTCCAGGCAGCCACTCCAGAGATGTGCTCTCCTTTTAGTCATTCTGCAAAACTAATATTCAAAATGTTTTTCGTACTCTGAGGTTGTTCTCCCCCCGCCCCCGCTGACTTTTAAGCACTTTCCTAATGTAAAATAGTGATTTTATGCTTAAAATCCAAAATTGCATTAGCCTTCTCTGCAGTCTTAATACATTGCAAATTTAGAATCCTAGCTAAAGAACAAATATACAATATGTACTGATGCAGCTGGGAATAGTCAGTGTGTAACATGATATAGGGGTCACAGATTATGTCTTTAATCATATAAAATTAAAAATGATTCACCCTTAGGTAACTACATCATCAAGAACATCCAGCATGAGATACCATGAATCTATCTTTACAAAGTATTGGCATACACTAACTCATTTCAACCATTCTTTCA
The DNA here is from genome assembly GCA_003113815.1 of Sphenodon punctatus. Taxonomy (NCBI): domain Eukaryota; kingdom Metazoa; phylum Chordata; class Lepidosauria; order Sphenodontia; family Sphenodontidae; genus Sphenodon; species Sphenodon punctatus. The sequence goes on from QEPC01012288.1 coordinate 1,475,929, forward strand.
TTCTTTTTCACTTTAAGTTCCTTTGACAGTCAGTGGAAGATGGCTACCTAACTTTACCTTTGAAAATCTGCCCTTAGTTCAAAACATCTATTTAGTTTACTCTCCAAAATTTGGTAGTTCAGTGTAACTTCTTTTAATATTGCAAATGGAAGAAGTAGATAAAAAAGACATTTTGAGTCACCTGAAAAGCATTGACTGTTTCTCCATCCGAGTGTATTTTTTTCCCTATTGCTTGTAATAATTAGGGGTGTGCAATTTGTTTTTGTTATTATGATAATGAAAATGAAAAATTTGATTTTTCTTTTTGTTATTGTAATAAAAAACAAAAATAATAATAAAAATGAAAATGAATTGTTTTTTAGATAATGGGGAAAAATTGAAAATAATTTTTCTGGCTATAATCTTTTTGTTTATTATTTAATTCTGATGATACTTGGGGAGATTGTACACCCTACAGAGGGCACTATTTGTACCAAACTTCCAAATGATTGGATAAATGAAACCGATTCTAGAAGCAATTGAATGTTGTGATTTTAAGAAAAGCTCCATACACATTCCTGGCTTCAACGTCTTTATATTCCATCCAATATTATGTGCCTCAACAGGATTACCAATCCTGCCAAATTTCAGAAAGATTGGATAAAGGGTCCTGATGTTATAAGTCATTAACTTGAAAATGCAGTTCTGACTAAGATTTTATATTCCATCCTGTGTACAAGACATTTTTCAGGAATGTATCACATACCTTCCCTGTCATCTCTGTCAAACTACAGAACAATTTGATAAAGGGACCCAATTTTATAAGCAAGTGAAGTTGTCCCCTTGAAGTCCATTATTCAGATAAATAGCAGCACATGCAGCGCCAGTCAGAAGCACGCACCTAGCATGGCAGGGGGAGGGAGGATGTAGGAGGAAGGATGGTGAGAGACCCAACAGACTGACAGACACATTCACTGGCCAATTACTGCATGCTTCCAGCTTTACAGGACCAATCGGTGGTGGCTTTGAGGCAGGCATAGGGGACGGCCCTGAAGTGTGCATAGAAGGGGCTGGGACTTTGGATATAGCATCCAAGAAATCAGGAGACATGGTTTTCACATCCAGACTGGCCAATTATCATCACAATCACATCCTGCAGCACTGTGACGGAGGACATAAGAGAATCTCTATTGACTCTTTCCTAAACAGATGCTTCCAACTTCCCAGTAACAAGTGGGGGAGAAATGTTGGGATGGTCACAGCACATAATGAGGATATTTGGTTGACATTTCTGCTGGCCAGTTGGCATCACAAACAGATCTTATACCACAGTGGGTGTTTTTACACACACATTTCTCCTGCATGTTTGCTGTTACATCCTGAACTTCGTGTGTGTCTAAATCACTTACCCAGATCTTAAACATCTGGCTCTTTGATCTTCTGCATAGAATTTCTCCCAGACCTTTTGTGTGTAAAAAGTTTTCCTGGTAAACTGCTTTGTTCCAGGCAGCTGTGGTCTCTTGGTTTCCATGGCAGCTTCTCACGTCTACAGCTGCGACTAATTTAGGCTGCCTCAGGGCAGTGTTTGTGTGAAGAATGCATCCAGGAACTACCTCAAGTCAGTGTGTGTGTGTGTGTGTGTGTGTGTGTGTGTGTGTGATGAATGCATCCAGAACTTACTTGTGGACTTGTAAACCCAGAAGATTGAAAGACCAGCACTTTAAGGTGTGTGTAAAAATGCCCAGTGGCACATAAAAGAATCCCTGGCATAGGGTCATTCTCTGCATATACTGTACAGGCTTATAAATTTGGGTCCCTTTATCACATCTTTCTGATATTTGGCAGAGATTATTCTGAAGCTGTGAGATACAGGTGTGCCAAATTTCATGTACACTGATTGGACTACAATTATGTTAGTTAGACATACATTTATAAGTTAATTGCTTATACCACCAGGACCCTTTATCCAATCCTTCTGAAAGTTGGTATAGATAGTAAACTTGGGGAGGGGTGTAAACCTGCCAAGTCTCATCCACATTATATGGGAGACAAAGAAGTTATAGTCAGGAATGTATATGCAGATTTTTGCAAAATAACATAAATAACATAATTCAACTGCTTGTAAAAATTGAATTCCTTTATCCAATCTTTCTGAAAGTTGGTACGTTTAATGCCTTCCATTGGAGGTACAATCTTGCCAAGTTTCTTAAAAATATAATGAAAAACAAAAAAGCTACAGCCACAAATGTGGTTTCTATTGAAACCAATGGAAATCGAAAACAAAAGCAAAAACAAAAACAAATGTTTGATCTTTATGAAAATGAAAACGAAAGATTTAAATAATGAAAATTAAAAATGAAAACAAAAAATTACATGGGTCCCTGGTGCACACCTCTAGCAACTATCACCAAAGAACCTAGGTTTATTCTTTTGTTCTCTAGTATTCTCTATTCTCTAGTATTACTGCTGTGTTTCTTCATGCCTTTCAGTTGATAGATTAGTTTCCATAAATTCTTTAATATTTGATCTTTCAAAATATGAATCAAGAAGAGTGTATCCAAGGCAATATATATCACCAACTCATATTGTTATGACCTTTTAAACTTACCCTCATTTATCATCTTTATTCACTTAATTTACTCTCTATAAACTTTCTGTTCTAATCAAGTTATTCTTGGCTTTGGTTCCGTCTATGTGTACTTGCATCTTTCCTGTTATACTTCAGCTTCTATGTTAAGGGTGCTCAAACATGTTTCATAATTTCAACTACATCTTACTAGAGAGATTATCTTGTGGCCCTAAGACAATTGCACAGATGACCTCCTTCCCAACTGTAGTTGGAATATCTGAAAAATTTTAAAAAAATTAATACATTTAAAAAGGGATTAGATTATTCAAAAGTGCTAAGCATTCAGCAGCTTCTATTAAAGTAATCTTTTTATGGATGGATTTAAAAAGTAATAAGGTGACAAATGATTACTCAGAGGAAATTTTTGTCACACATGGTTCACACTGGTTCCATTCCAACCTCCATTGAATTTGGCAATTGACTCCATCAGGGCCAAGATATGGAATACTGAGCTGTACAGTTTTATTATCTGCATTGGCCTAGGCTTGATCCAGCAAGCACTCCTTGCCAGATCTGGAACTCTAGTTTCAATGGGTCTATCAACAATTGACTCAGATAGACCTGGGGATATTTAGGGGAATAAGCATTACCCTCAATAGCACGTGCAGGTCTGGATCCTAAGGCAAAACAGATAGCAAAAGTACAATAATGAGAGCCAAATCCAGGTCCTACTAAAATCAGTTGCAGAATTCCTTTTGGCCTCAGTGGAACCATGATGATATAGGAGTGTCAAACATCCAATGGAACTACTAATGGAACAAACCGCTAAGCCTAGACCAAGCACAGGACTGACTCCTGGCCGTAAAAGGATCTCATTCTGCACAGCACCGAGCAGACCATCACTGTACTTGAAATCCCTTGGGGACTGATGTTGTCTGTACTTTCCTTCTTGTTGAGCCTTCTCTCATATTTCTCACTTGGTCTTTGTCTTGTTCCAAACACCAAAACTGCTATTTTCAAAACTGTTGAGGATGACACTTGGCAATGGGCAAGAATGGATTGCTTCTATTTTTCCAACGTGCAGTGGAAAAACATATAAAATATGCAATCGACACAATATAAAATGTACCAAAAAAAATAAACTTGATTTGTCATGGGCAACCTTTTTCATTCGTGAGGATGAAAAACACATGGAACCAAAGATACAAGATCTGAAAGTAGGCACAAGAGAAAAGTAAGAACAACATGACGAAATGTATTCCATTCCAACTAATCAAGCAGATTGCCAGACATAAAAATCTTTCTTTGTCCTTCAATGAAATCCCATTTGTTTTTGAGCTAAAGTAGATTTGTAGCATTGTTTCCCATCCAGCTGGCAGCAAAGCCAACTACAAGTTAAAATCTCTAGAAATGAAGGAGAAATGCACAAGGACAACTCAGGTTTATGAATTCCAGCCAGGATCTTCTACTGCCAACATTTTGCCTTCAGTCTCACTCTGTGACTCTTCATCTTGGCCAGAGGGAAATACAGGCCAAATTGTTCTTATTTCCCCCAAATATCTAAGCCTTTGGGAGACATTTCTGGACACTCTCTTCTTCTTACAATAAAAGTAGGGATGGGCGAATGCGGTACGGATGTTCAGAGTTCAGACCGATATCGGTCTGTTCGGACGTCCGAACAGAATGTCTGAATCGAAAGTCTGAACAACCAAACAGTTTGGTCGTGTTCGGATGAGTTTGGAGGCAGGAAAAGCATCTTTCCAGGGCCGAAAATTAGGTTTCGGTTTCAACTTCATTTCGGTTTAGGTTTTGATATCGATTTCGGTTTCGATTTTGCTATTTTTGAACGTTCGGCCAAGTTCGGCCAAACTGAACTGGGCTGAACCGAACCATCGAACCCAAACTCGGGTTTCAGACCGAACAACTGAACATCTGAACATCCGAATCGCATTCTGTTCACCCATCCCTAATGAAAGGTTGTATTTGTGTGTAGTAAGGTTATGGAATCCATCATTTTTGTGGGATTTCTCATTTTTCTATTGATTTAAATTCCGTGAGATTTAAGGTGTAAGCAAAGAATTTTAAATGAATGGTAAGACTTATTTCTAATGTCCTTTTTTTGACCAATAAGAGTAAAGGTGTCCCACATTTAGCAGAAGATCAGCACTCATTACTAAATGGCACAGTGACCACATGTCATTTTAAAATAATAATTGAAAATATTTTAAATACATGAAGTTTGTAATAAAATGAAGCACTTATTTTCTTGTTTGTAAAATGGGAGAAATACCTGTGTTTGTACTTTATTTGTGTTAGAAGTATATTCCACACCTCAATAAATACTGTGGTGATGATGCCTCCACTCCTATAGCATTTCATGAGCGGGCTCCAAGTGCCAGGCCAGCCTGGCTGACTAGACTCCTTTTGTTCAGGGTTACCCTGACAAGCACTAATGTGTGTCAGGAGTCAGGTCAGAGCACAGGTAGAGTCAAAGCAGAATTGGGTCCACGCATAAGTTCTGGGATGGTTAGGGCCGAGCAAGCATCAAATGAGCACAATCCAGAAGTGTAATCGGGGTCAAGGCAGCAGATCAGTCCAAGACTGGCACAAAAGACTGGAGAAGGAGGTCTGGAGTAGAGGGAACCGCTTCCTAGAGGCAGGCTTCCTACAGGCAACAAAGCTGAAGCACACCAAAACTGAGCTCTGCCTGGCTCCGTCTTCCTGGCTTGATCGTTTTATTAGGGCAAGCCATATCAGGAGTCAGTTAGGGCCTGGTGGGTGGGGAGCGCCAGCAGGCTGATGGAGTGCTGGAGTAGAGCCTAATGAGCTGGAGCAATGGCCTCTATCAGAACACATTGGTATTGCTGCAAGCCTGCAAAGCTGGTTACTTCCTCCAGAGTCCCAAAGGCAATGATTCTAGTTCTAGCTTCTGACTGTGGGTCACGGTGAGCCAGTTCTAACCTGTTTCTCCTAGAGATAATAAAGGATTGTTTATTGTAAACAGAATTACGTGGCATCCATTGAGTAGGCCTAATAGAGATTTTCAGCCTGCCCAAAGTTTCATCCACACTCTCTGGGCATGCTGAGAGGCCACAGTGCTGACCTGGGGGTGGGGGAGAGGGGTCAACACTGCTCAAATATACTGGGCTAATACTGGAGTGTGTCTGGACCCCCTGTGAGGGGGAGGGGGTATGGGTTTTGGTGGGAAAATGGGAGGTTTCTGTGTCAACCCTTCTGGGAGAGGGAGAGGTTGGGGGTAGGGAGAGGTTAAGTGTTATGCCCTGACCCCTCTCTGAGAGGGAGGGGTTGGGGGCATAGGGTTTAAGGGTTATGACTTGATCTCTCTGTTAGAGGGGGATTTTGGGGGGTGGGTTAAGGGTTATTCCTGACCCCACTGTGGCGGGGGGGGGGGGGCAGCAGGGTGGTTAAAGGGACAATGGTTGTAATTTTAATTGGGTTTTTTAATTGGCATAATTTTAAATTGGTTTTTGTATTTCTATGTGATTATTTTTTTTTCTGTTTTGTAGCTACCCTGAGTGCCTTGGGAGAAGCTCGAGATATAAATCCAAAATAATAATAATAATAATAATAATAATAATCCTGACTTGGGGCCAATCTTGTACCATCTGAAGCCAAATGAGAGGTGGCTATAGATTTATCCTGCACGGGGAGCGGGATGGTAGATGCTGACTCCACCTTAGACTGGGCCTTCTACCCAGCCAGCTATGGAACACCATAGAGAAGGATTCACCCCTACCATAGACTGGACTGTGGTCAATGACTTGCTTTGTGTTGTGGCTTCCCTGACTTCCCACTGCTACTCAAATGTAAGCTAAGTGTTGCTTGTTTTAAGCAGCAGCATCTCCAAGGTAATGTTGCTCTCTCTCAACCTGAGCTACTGCCCTGAAGGGAAGGTTTCCTATTTGGCCACCCCAGAGACCTGCCCAGAAAGATAAGGAATTTAAAGGCAAGAGAGTGAGCAAAGCATGCGTGTTAGGGTAGGTAGGGGATTTCCCCATGGATGCCACCGAAGTTCCCACACCACACTCACACCCGCGTGCCAATCGCCGGGTCCCACACGAGTAGGTGGAAGAAACCAAACCCTCAGGATATAGGTTGGCCCAAGCTGTCTCAAATGAGGCAAGGCCTTATCATCATCGGGATAGGGGAGAAACGCAACCTCAAGTGGGACCCCTCCTTTCACCACACCTAGTACTGCCCACACCCTCATCTCAATCAGTGCAATGGAAAGGGAACGGGGATGGGAGAGTGCGGGTCTAGTGGAGGGAAGATAGGAAAGGTTTACCGGGGCTGCTGGGCAGGGAAGCCCAGACACACACTTACGGGAGGTAGGGGCCCAAAACGTAGAACGAATGGGGGGGGGTGACACCACTCACCGCACCACAATACTCGCACGCTCGTTCACTCCACTCACTCACCTTCCTCGCCTCTCTCGTTCACTCTCCACTCCCTCTCACTCTGTCACTCCCTCTAGCACTCGTCACACTCATAAATCACCACTAATCGTTTCCAGGAATCGCTCGGGGCCAGTCTCTCAGTGCTGCTGGAGAACAGTAGCACTGTGATCATTCTGACTGTCCTTATGTGCTTGTAACCCTGCCCCTGTGCTCATACTGCCGTGCCAAGCACCATGGTTCTAGGGCCATGCCCCTTGCTCCGCTGCTGGGGGGGCTGTCAGCTCACTCTGTGGGGACCCTATGGGTGCTGGGACAGTTGCTTTCTCCTGCCCGTGCGGGACATGTTTCTTTCCTTTCAGGGACCTGTCTGCACGTCCGTTGCCTCCGTGTCTCCCTGTGGTGAGCCCAGCCCCAGCCCTTGCGCCTCCATCCCCTTACAATGTGTTACTGGCTCCATCTGAAGGCAGCAAGCTGTCCATAGGTGCAAGACACTGGGGACTCAGGTCTTAGGCAGCTGTGACACTTCACCCCAGTAGCTGTGCTTTCATCTCACGGGAAGACCTGGGCCAATCAAGTCCCCTGATCTTAGCAAGCTGGAGCTCCCCTGCCTTGCACAAGAACACTGCAGTCTGGGCAGGGAAGGATCCTTGGTATCCACTATCCATGATAACTGTATATACATGAAAAATAGGAAATCAGCCAGGGAGAATGGTTATGGAATTTTGGGGCAGTAGTCTGGGGTTTGCTTTAGGCATTTTATCACCTGAAGCCATGGGTAGGGATAGGTGGGTCCAGGGAGGAGGCCATAATCACCAGGAAGAGTTGGAGGCTAGGGATGGGTGAACGCGGTTCGGCAGTTCGGAGTTCGGCCCAAACTCGGCCTGTTCAGATGACCGAACTCGAACCCGAACCCAAACCCGAACATACCAAACAAACCGAACACCGAACGGCGAAATGGCCAAACAGTTCGGTCAGTTCGGATTGCGTTCGGATGAGTTCGGGTGGCAAAAAAAGGTTCATTGGAAGGTCAAACATTACAGGGAGGTGTCAGTCACTGAGGAGCAGACTTCCAGGCACCAGGGGTGGAGAGGCTTGCAAGAAACGAAACTAATTATCTGCCTCTCCTCTTCCCACCTTCTGAGCTAGTCACTGTTCCTGAACAGCAGGTGTTGAGTAGGATTTTTAGATTGCTTTAAGTTTCATTTCACTTTTGTAATGAAATGAAACTTAAACCATAAACTGAAACCTTGTGTTATGCACTGTACAGACTCATTGAGTATGTAATGTATGTATTTCTTGTGATTCCCCCCCATCCCATATATATTGGATGTATATATATCCATATATATCCATATATATATATTTGGATATGGATATGGGATGGGGGAGATAGATAGATAAAGACAGTTGTAGGAGTTAGCTTATTGATAGAGATAGCATTAGTGATTTAGTTTTAGTGTTTGTAGGAGTAGGTCTGTGTACTTATTAGATAATCCATTTAGTTCATAGCATTTAGAATAGTTAATAGCAGTTAGATTTAGTGTAGACAGATATATATAATATATATAAAAAAATAAGAAAACACCATATAAAAACCAAAAACCCAAATAAAGAACAAAAGAAAACAATATAAAACCCAATAAAAAACCAAAAAAACATATTAAAAAAAACCAAAAAAACATAACAACACTTCCCGAACGGCCGAACAGAACAGCCGAACGGCCTAACCGAACGGCCTGTTCGGACGACCAAACCGAACGGCCTGTTCGGACGACCAAACCGAACGGCCTGTTCGGACGACCAAACTGAACAGCTGAACTCAAACTCAGCAAACGAACCGAACGAACGAACCGAACGAATCTGAACTGAACAAATCCGAACCGAACGGACGAACCAAACGGACGAACTGAATGCAGCCGAACCGAACCCGAACCGCAATCTGTTCGCCCATCCCTAGTAGAGGCTACACTGGGGACAGAAAGGAAGGGTGACAGAGCCTATCTGAGAGAGTGGCGGGTCATATCAGGCTGTGAAGGTGGTACCAATTTTTGGTACCACTTTCACTTGGGTGGGCCTTTCCACCACCCTGGCACCCACTCAGATCCCAGAACTCTGTGGACCCCAACATACCCCTGTCCTGCACTAGTCTAGGATTAAGTCTATTGTGTGGATTCCTGGTGTTGCAATAGGCTAGTGTGTGATCTTGGACAATATCAATGCCTGCTGTGCTGAATTTGACATTTAGGCATTCATTTCAGCAGACATGGAATCAGGCTTCAAAACTCTTTCTTGCAATATTGTGGCATAATGTATGTAATTGCATGTTCTGTTCTCTCTGAGGTCTAATTTGTTGTTAAATAAATTTTATTAAATTTTAATTACCATTTTACCATTTTAAGGACAGGACTATTACTTGCCTATATAGCAGCATTCCTTGTGTTGCCATTTAGCTTTACCTTGTGAAAGATCGGATTGTGAGGTTAAAAATTCAAACTTTATTTTTAAAACATTTTTAATCCACTGGATGAATTAGAGAGAGTGTGAAAACACTTGAGAGAGAAACAGCAGCATTGCTGGATGCTTTAAGTTACTGATTTGTTTGGCTAGCACTTGACAATCTAGAGCAGGCTGCCAGAAACTCAATATTATTAGCTCGTCTAAGCAGTGTCCGTTTACATTGTGCAGCACAGGCACTAGGTTCAGTGCCACAGAAGCAGTGATTACTGAAATAAAATTGTGTCTAATTGATTCCGTGCTTAAAGGACAGGTGCATCTGAAAAATAAAAGCAAAGGGCATTCTTCAAAGTCCACAGAAACAATATTATGAGAAGGTTGTATCACAGATACACGTGTTTTTTAGAATAAAGCCTCAAATAGTACCTTGTTATGAAAAGGCTTATTAGGGAAAACATACACAATAGAAGAAATCCAAGAACACATGCTTAAAGAAGATTAAAAGGGTAAAATGAGATGAGGAACCATGCAAAAGAAAAAAATATATCATGGGGCTGGAGAGAAAAGATGTTATCAATGAAAGACTAAATCATGTTTCGGGTTCAGATAACATCCATTTTAAATAGCATAAGAAGAGTAATGAGAAGTTCTGTGGCATTCCAAAAGGTATCTTTGTTCTAATTCCATTTTGATTTTTGTTTGGTGTTACTGTTAGTACTTTATTCTAGACACTTGACATAGCAACAATGTTTTTTTCTTTTTCTTTTTATTGTTTGTGGACACCTAGAGTTAGTTCTGTTTAAGAAAAAGGTAATTGGTGGGTCAATTTCTATAAACAGTACCTGGAAGTTAAAAAAAAAACAAAAAACCAGGCTGTATTAACTTTCATTTAATGAAGCATTCTTAGGTAAGTATGCATGCCCAGATTTCTAGCTGCTTTGCTAGCTGCTTTTTTAAATGAGATGCATCCATACATAGCCCCCCACTCTCCAACTGCTCATGTAACAGTGGTGTGTGGAGAGGTGCACTCCTGTGTCCCACGGAGCAGCCACTTATGGCCATGGAAAAATTCGGAATGCCCTGTGCAGGCCAGGGTGGCCACCTCCGTGGATGGGGCAGTCATGCTGGGAGATGCTCATTTGAAGTGCTCCCCACACACGTTGCATGTGTGGGCATCCCGCAGCCGTCCATTCAGTGGTCACGGACCCCCACCCCTTGTGCGGAACTAAGGGTGAAAACAGACATGACGCTAACCACCCTTTAACCACCCTTGGTGGTCATTGATACATGTTTCAGGGCTGCATAGGGCACCAACACAGCCCTGCAACATGCATAAATAACCACCAAGGGTGGGTAAAGGGTGGTTAGCGTCATGTCTGTTTTCACCCTAAGACTAACAGGTGGTGATTGAATACTCTTCTCGATGTTAGTGGGAACTGAAGTTGCTCAGCACTCCTAGGTAGCACTCAGTACATGGCAGGATCAGGCCTCCATAATGTGCAGTCAATCGAGCCACATAGAGCTTGTAAGTTACAAATGCTTCATTCACACCCACATGACGGCAGTATTTGTTCACTTTTTATCTTACAAGCCGGCAGTTCACTTATGTATTTTCAAACCAAATCCAATTTCATGCATTCCAAGGTGTTGGGTTTTTTGTTTGCTGTGCATAGCTATGCTATGCTGCTGTTAGGAGCTAAAGTTATGAGTCAACTAGTCGAGTATAAAGAAGTCACTGCTGGCTGGAACTAACGGAGCTGTTCCTTTAGCTTATTAACTCACCTCTTGTCTAGAAAGCTGGAAAGTCAAGTTTTGAATCTGAGCTGTTCATAACCTCTCCCTTTCAGTTCATTTTGTGATTTATGGTACAATGTACTTCAGAGCTGTGTGTAACACTCTTCAGTGTCCAGAATCCAGACTAGTATGGGAGACATTATGGAGGTCATCAGAGCTGGAATACAATGAATGCAATGATAATATGAGCTAAGTGCACAGTTAGCAATATCTAAAATAAGAATAGTAATTTGTGTTGTCATGCAATTACTACCTTCACCAGTGTTGTTAACTCAAATAGTATGCATTATTTTTGCAAAATATGTGTAACTGATTTGTCATTACACTGTTTCACACGGCTATAAGTATTGAGATGTTTGCGTCAATAGGTAGGGGTCCTGGTCTGTCTCTCCCCTTACTCCGCTTAACTCACAATTGGCCGTAGGCTCTGCCGAGCTTTAAATGTCCTGCTCCCAGTCACGGGGTCCCTCTCTGCCAATCAGGGCCAATCAGGAACAAGCTGCACCCCTGCCACAACGGGATGTTTGCGTCAATAGGTAGGGGTCCTGGTCTGTCTCTCCCCTTACTCCGCTCAACTCACTGTGCGAGGCATACTGCCTTGAGGTCGGGGGAGGAAGAGGGTGAGGGTGGTGAGAATTATCTATCTCCTTCCCCTTTTTGGATGTCGGTGAGAAAACGGGTGAGAGCGGAGGGGGCTAGGGGAGTGGACACCCAGTTAAAGAACTCGAAACAGAGGAAAATCGAGGCTTTTCTGTCTTTACCATTGTCCAAATCGGTGGCCCCTGTGGGTGAGTCGTCGTCGTTTGCCACAAGATGCCCCCCCCCTACCACCCCTACCATCCACTACACACGCTGGTATTGTGCCAGTGGAGTTTCATCGCTCTTCTACACTAAGCAAAATGCTGAATAGATCAGAGGATTTTTCCTTTGCAATGGAAGCATCTCAGCCACATAATTCTAGTGCTGTGATGTCCTGCTTAGCGGACCATGTTCTTTTAACGGCATCATCTATGCGCTATGTTTTTCAGCATTTAAATAAGGTTTCAGCTGAATTGGGAACGCTGTCAGACTTAGTGCGCGTATCAATTTTGGGGGCACGTAAGGATCCCAATACTAGGGGGGGGAGCTGATGGGCGTAACCCCAATTGTCACAGGTGAAGGGGAAATAATGAGGGTAAAACCTGGGATATTACCAGGGCAAAGTTCTGAGGGTATAGGTAAACATGATCCTGGTGTCATAGAGAGGTCTGCACCCCGGAATCCAGTATTAAGATCTACTGTTACTTCGGTTAATTTATCAGCGTATGCTAAACTCCCTTTGAATGTGATTTTCTCCATTCTTCCCCTCCCTTGGGGTCAGTTGCCATTCTGGAATTCTAAGCTGGATGTGGCCGAACATCTAAGAGTGCTCTTAAAGGTGCCCCCAGGACGACAAGTGGTAACCCGTCGTGAGATTATTTCTATTGAACATTTATGTATACAGAAAGATCGATGGATGCTTAATGTTCTATTTAACAATCAAGAAATAGTTGACTTAATATTCCAACAGGCTGAAAGCCTAGAAGTTAGGAATATATTTGTGGCAAGAGCATTATGCTTAAAAACACCTCGAGGGGAGCCAAGAGACATTGGAAGTAGGGTTGCCCCAGATGTTTCGGCTGTTATGGATATCCCCCCACCTGCAGGAGGGGAAATGTTAACTAACTTGAGGAGGAGGATGGAAATTATAGAGGACGGACAAGGTGCATCACCTAGGTCAATTATCGACAGAAATCTTGTTAGGGACTTTTCTGGGGAAGCACAAATGGAGTGGGAAAATCCTAAAATTGTTAAAGATATAGTGCCTCATATAAAGAGCAGTAATGCGCTTAAGAGAAATAATAATGAGGGGAAACTGATATGTCATGCCCAGTACAGCCCACTAAAATCTTCCATTTTAGATAGACAAAGCGGGCATATTTCTAAAGAGCAGGCCTCCATTATTGGCCAAATGGAGGGCATATTTCATCAATTGGGGAGAGTCGCAAAGTACCAAAAGTACTATTCTGGGGGCCCCTGTATTGAGCCAAATGGGGGAACTGTTAAAGTGGCATCCTGCCCACAATCTGCAGAGACCCTGAATAATACACTCTTGTGTGACCTCCCAGTTCAGGACGGAGGGCGAGTAGACCACAGAGGCAGAGATCCTACTTATAGCAGATCTGAGATGAGCCCGTTTGTTGACTTGGAAGGACTGACCTCTCTTCCCCAGCTTGTCCGCCCTCTTTCCTCCCCTCAAGGGGTAGTATTGGGTGGAGCAAGTATAGAGCCAGGAGTATCGGCAAGGGAGGTGAGGGTGGAGCAGCCTCTTCAGATGGCCCTCGACCTGGCGAAGTGTAGTAAGGAAGGGAGGGATAAAGGGTGGCCAGTGGACCAAACGTACGATAATGAAGGGGTGCAGAAAGTTCAGGGTTTAGAACAGAGGTCCATTGATGTAAATGGAACCCCCCAGAGTGTGATCTTGCAAGTGGGACTTGATGGGAAGGACCCAACGTTGGAGGGCCCAGGCTTGGCCCGGGACTCCAGGGAAGGTTCAGGGAGGTTCAATGGAAGTTTAGAAGTGGAGGAAATTTTTTTGCATCAGGCAAAGTGACTGCGGGAGCCAGATGCACTCCTCTTGAGAATTGGAAACTGGAATATCTCGGGATGGAAGGAGCATCAGTATGCTATAGACTGTAAGGGCTTGTTTGAAAGTTGTGATATTATATTTATACAGGAAACATGGGTAGATTTTTCAATCAGATGGCCGGGCTATGAGGTTTATGCCTCTCCGGCAAGATCCTCCAAGGCAAGGGGGAGGCTTAGTGGAGGACTGGCTCTCTTTTCTCGTGACGCATTATTTGCAAGAGTAGAATTACTTGCCTCAGTGGATTCCCAATTCTGTTTATGGTATTGTGTAACTGAGGAGGGCAAGGATATTCTTCTGGCCAATGTTTATATTCCCCCCATGATGTCAGCATATTACTCCCCAGACATCTGGGAGCAAATGGGGGATGCAATCCAGGTCGCATACACGGGATTTCCTAGGGTGATGTTAATTCTTGGAGGGGATTTGAACACACGAATGGGAAATCCAGCTAGTGAAACGAGTGGGGGCCCGTTGGATTCTATAATAATCCCTCCATATAATAACATCCGGCACTCAAGGGATAAGTTTGTGTGTGCAAGGGCTCCACTTTTGCACCAATTTTTAAGGAAATTAGATTTGGAAATCCTGAATGGGAAGGTGCATGGTGATCTTAAGGGGGATTTCACTTTTTTGTCTACCCGTGGGATGAGTGTGATAGATTATTTTGAGAATCAACAAAAATTTGTAAACGATGCTCTAGAACTAAAGATTTTTGCCTCAATGGAAACAGAACATTCTCCCATGGTCCTTAAGATTAGGGATTACCTACTAGGAAAAAGAGCTCCAGTACAGGGAAACCATGAACAGCAGAGGGGAAATAACTCGCAAGAAAGGGTTAGGAAGAAATGGTCTCCAGAACTTGCTGGTAGCTGCCTGGAGTTTATGGAGTCGATGCAGGGCCAGGGGTTAAGAGGATTGGTGGAGAGTTTGCCTAAGGGTGATGTGTCAGCTTTTGAAGCACTGACTAAGATTTTTGGCCGACTGTTGTCTTTTTCCCCAAAGAGTGGGGTATTTTGTAAGCCCAGGAGGTTTGGTATGATAACTCCTGTGTTAGAGCAAGGAAACTATTGCGTTGGACGGTAGGGAGGATGAAAAGGGATCCATCAGAGGTTATTAGAAATAGGGTAGCATTTGAAAGGAAACAGTATAAGCAATTACTGCATAAGAAAAAAGTAACTTACTTTGAATCGCAATAGACTTTGCTGCAACAAGCAGCACAAGCAAGGGACAGCAGGGTTTTTTGGAAACTGATTACTGGTGCTTTGGGTAGTAAAGGCCAACCCTTGGAGAAATCACCCTCATTAGCTAGATGGGAGGGTTATTTTACAGCTCTCTTTTCTCAACCACAGCCTTGGCTTCTCCTATTAGAAATACAGCCAGCTGATAGGTTCCCAGAATGGCCGCCAGTTTCAGTTGAGGAAGTTAGGGAACTGATTTTCTCTCTTAAGGATGGGAAAGCTCCGGGCAGTGATTATATCCCCCCGGAGCTGTTAAAACTTAACCCAGGGTGGTGGGTGGGTTTGTTGGCCCCTCTTTTCACCTCAATAAGCGCTACGGGAGTGATACCGAAACACTGGTTACAAATATTAGTGGCACCTATCTTTAAAAAAGGCGATGCCCTGGACCCGGCTAATTACAGACCAATCAGCCTATTATCTATTACTGGTAAAATATACACTAAATTACTGTTGGGTAAGCTGGGGGCCTGGCTGGATGAAACAGGCATAATATATCCAGAACAAGCCGGTTTCAGAGCAGGCCAGTCAACAACTAACCAAGCATTCATTCTTAAGTTGTTATTTGATAAGTATGTGGGCAGCAAAAGAGAGCCCCTGCCCTTTTCTGTTGTTTTGTAGACCTACGGGCTGCATTTGATTCGATCGATAGGGAACAATTATGGATCAAACTGAAACGGACCTCTATAGATGGGCGGCTGCTCTTCTTAATTATAAAACTTCATAATAATAGCACTCTACGGGTTAGAGCTGGAAGAGGGCGTCCTTTAACTAAACCTGTCAATTTGGAAAAAGGGGTCCGACAAGGCTGCCTTTTAGCCCCAGCCCTTTTCAATTTTTATCTAAACGATATGGTCCCATTTTTTGACAAGACAGAGCTACACGCCCCTAAATTAGGTTCTAGAAGGCTGACTTTGTTATTGTACGCAGACGACGCGGTGCTTCTGTCCATGACACAGATTGGGTTGAGGAGAGGTATGCAGTGGCTTGCCCACTACTGTAGCCAAGAAAGGTTACTTATCAACTATGGGAAGATGAAGGTTTTGCAGGGAGGGGGGTCGCGAAAGGCGCACCGATGGTTTATTGAGGATAGAACTATCGAACAGGTTAAGCAATTCAAATATCTAGGAATCATATTCGATGTGGCAGGGAGTTGGAAGCCTCATTATAAGGCCGTATTACAGCAAGCTAGAAGCACCACCAAAGCGTTGGTAAAAATTTACTACTCACGGGGTGGGAAACTAATTGGCCCGGCTCTTCGCCTTTTTAAGGCCAAAGTAATCCCACAATTATTGTACGCCCTGCCGGTATGGGGCAGCGAGTTGACCGGTAGACTCGAGCTCCCACAGAATATTTTTCTTCATACTACCCTGAGCTTGCCCTTGTGTGCTCCAAGGGCGATTCTGAGGGCAGAGACAGACATGAGAACGATAGAGTCCCAGGCGTTAATGGCACTATTTAAATTTTGGCTCAAGGTAGTGACTCTCCCACCCAATCCCCACTCGCTCATGCAATTTATCTTAGGAGAAAAAGCTTTGGCTATATGGTCGTACGCCATTGAGAAAGCTTTCGCTAAGCTGGGTATGGCAAAAGATCGTATAAGGTTTTTGACGTTTGGTCAAGCTGCAGTCGAAATAAAACAGAGGTTATTGGACCAAGAGGTCCAAACGGAGTTAGCAGCTATACGTGCGCAGGGGATAGCCCCCGAGTACCCTGGCTTTAGAATTAACGGGTCTTGGCTGAAATATCTAGACTGGCCCCAAGCACACCGTAGATGTGCGTTAATGCTTTTTAGAAGCAATTTATTTCCATCAGTGTTAATAGAGGGGAGATACGCAAAAATATCAAAAAATCTTAGACTGTGCCAGAAATGTGACAAAGCAGTGGTGGATTCAGTGCAACATATATTGCTGCACTGTTCCAGGTACGATGATATGAGAAAGGAAATTTTAGGCAAACATATAAAGGCCTTGCCCAGCCTTGCAGGAGATGACTTGAGACTACGGCTCCTACTAAAAGGGGACGATTCTGGCTGCTCCAGGGTGGTGGCAGCATTTGGAGTTAAGATCTTGGGTGAAATGGCCAGACTACCTTGTGGAAGCTAATTGGGGGTTAAGCTGCAGCAAGATATCGTTTGGGGAAGAGCTAGGTATTAATATAAATGGACACCGGTGTGCCCTTTGAAGATTGACCCAGAGATGAAATGAATAGTGGGGGATAAGTAGGATTGATATTACATCTGGGAAGGTAGGGAAGTATTTGCTCGCTCCCCTGAAAAACTAATGCTATCAATTTGGCTACAGCAGGTGGATAGTCCATTGAGGGTATCAATATAGACTGGTTGCCTCTTGTGTGGGTAATCAAATATAAAAGTATGCAACCACACTGTGGTTTGATGCATATATGTTTGGATTTGGATTAATTTTTAGTATATGTTTGTATGTAAATAAATTTTTTAGTATATGTTTGTATGTAAATAAATTCACCCTATCGGGTGACATTTTAGAGAATTGTTCAAGGGTGAAGTATATACATGGAGAGTGCTATGCTTGTAATAAATCGAGAGGGGGGTTTAAAACAGCATGGCCACTGTGCCTCTGGTTAACAGTTGAATTCAAGGGCACTCATGTACCGAGGTTGTAAATTGGATGCAAAATATAAACATGCAAGTACTGCTGAATGCTAGGTTGAGGCAGAAGCTAAATGTTGCAAATTAATAAATTAGCAAATTAGCAAATAGTATATGTTTGTTCCCTTGCATAATATGTGAGGAAGATAACATTCATCTTAGGGAGAGATGATTATCCTATTTACCCTATCTATGGTAGCTGCTAAAGATTTAGACCTTGTAGCTAGCTGGATGGCCTTTGAGTCTTGAAAGTATAACTTAAGAATTATATTTGCTTTTAGGCTAGGCTATATAGCCTATGATAACACTCTGCCTCATCCTAGGTTTCTCAACGTCTGGGTACCCTTGGTTTATTGCATATGTATTTGAGTGATAAGTACTATGTATCCCCTTGTAGAGGATTTCCGGTTTTGAAATTTTATTCTTTCTTTGATCGTGGGACATGGCGAAAGCTAGTTCCCACAATATTATAATAAATGATTTGATAATAAACAGGCAGCCCCCTGTATGTATTTCTTATGTGTTCGAGCAGCCCCACTCACAGACATAGCATGACAAAAAGTCCTCTACACAGGTAGGTGTTCTTCCCTGCAGTGCTTTACTCACCAACCCTCCCCGTCGCAGTATACTGCCCCCTATGATGACTCACAGCCATGGTGAACCATGGGAAGAAACCTCTTTCTTCTAAGGTATTATGACTCTGGGAGGTGGTCCAGTGCCTGCTGTCACCACCCACCCACAGAGGTTCATACCTGGGTTTATACCTGCCAGCACTTGGCAGCTAGAAATAACCTTTTGCTATGCACACAATGGTAAGTTTATTGAGCAAATCACATAGTTGATTCAGCACCTATTGTGAAAATTGAAAGCAAAAGTAAAAATTGAAATTGAAAGCAATTAGTCATTGTATGTTCTTAACCCAGTTTCTCACTTGGTCACAGACATATACTGTTAGGCAGCAGCACACCGTTTTATTGGGGTCTCGCTTGCTGTGATGTTGGAAATCCCTCTCAGTTCACATAAACCCCCCAAACATTCACCTCTTCTATCTCCTTTCTAGCGTTTTCTGGATTACCATATGGGTGGGGTGGGAAACATCCCCGCTCATGAGGGCACCCTGCAGTTCTTTGTTTGTCCAAACCTCGTTCAGGGCAACAAGCTCTCCTTCAGTTGGTTCACATGGTGGGCTCCTCCAGGCAGGATGGGATGCTGTTTGTCCAGTGGGTAGTGACTACATGGCCGGTGGATGTGAATACCTAACAAACAGGGAGGTGGACACCCATCTTCTGTGAGTTACTGTCTTGTTTGTTAACACTCTAAATCAAAAATTGAAATGTGATAAAATAAGGTCAGTTATTTAGTTATTTACTTATTTATTCCAATTTATATGCCACCCTTCCTAATAAGGCTCAGGGTTGCTTACAGCATATAAAAACAGCTGGGGAGACTGGCAATAGGGACTCTGAGCGTAGTGTGACCCCCATGTCCTCTTGGACCCCAGCCACCCACATACCCCAAAAACCCCTTACTGGGGGCTGCCAATGACAAAAGCTGCTGCTGCACTCTCTGACTCAAGTGCAACAGAGAGGCAGGATCTGTTAGTCAGTTGCAGGCTGAATCAGTGAAGCCTGTCTAGCCGCACACCCTGCCTGTGCTAGTGAGCTGGCGAGAGATTCTCAGGAGGGAGGAGGCGCACTCAAGAACAGCGGGGCTCTCTTAACAGTGACCCACTAAAACACCATAGCTTGGTGGCGTGGCCACTACAGAGGCACTGGGTTCCATTGAAACTCTAGCTTGTGCAATTTAATGGCCAGGCAGGGCTCCTTTGAAAGAGCCCCACCTAGGCATTGGAGAGAAGGGGAGTGGGAGGAGCCAGGGAGCAGGAGGCCTTCTGTGCTTGTCTGAGGTTCAGTACTTCCTTGGTGTCTCAGGGTATTTTCAGACGTTACGAGAGCACGCTCAACCACAATCAATTCCCTGTGGTGGGGAATGCCCTCGTAATGTCTGTTGGGGAACCGGAAGTCCCCCCCC
>QEPC01012288.1:1508608-1535016 GCA_003113815.1 Sphenodon punctatus
CAAAGAACACAGGGAGGGGTACAAAACTGAAATGAAAATCAATCTAATAATAATCCTACTCTAAATAAATCCAAGACTTAAAACAGGGGAAGGGAATCAGGGATGGAATAAGAGGGAGAGGGAAAGGATTCAATGGAGGGGGGAAGGAGGAAGGAAGATTGAACACAGGGAACACAGGGAGGGGTAAAAACAAAAAATAACACCTAAATCTATCTAATCTAAACTAAATAAATGATGTTGGATGGGTGAAATAGGAGGAGGATTGCAATGGACTGAGGAGAACAAAACTGCTGGGAGAGGGAGCCTTCTGAAATGCCTGCTGTTCAGGAACAGTGACTAGCTCAGAAGGTGTTGGGAAGGGGGGAGGCAATCAGTTTTGTTTCTTGCTGTGCCCACCTCACTGCAAGCCCCATTGGCTCCGTGCAGCCTAGCCCGTGGTCAATCGCAGACTGCAAAGCCAGTGGTCTAAGGTGAAAAGGGATGGTGATTGGGCAGGCTGGCTGCTACTCCAAACCTCTCCACCCCTGGTGCCTGGAAGTCTGCTCCTCAGCTGACTCCCGCTCCCTGTCACATTTTGCCTTCCAGTGACACGTTTTTGCCACCTGAACTCATCTGAACATGAACTGATCAAACTGTTCGGTCATTTCGACGTTCAGAATTGAGTTAAGTTCAGTGAATTCGTGTTTGTATTGAGGTTCGGTCATCCGAACAGGCCGAGTTCGGGCCAAACTCAGAACTTCTGAACCGCGTTCGCCCATCCCTAGCTGCTACTGTTGGTAAGTGTTTGAGGGCCCTTGGGGTGGAGAGATCTGAATGGGGACCTGGGGGGATGGGGTGAGGCTGGAGAGATCAGAATGGGGACCTGGCAGGGAGAGGAGGAATTCCTGACAAATGAGAATGGGTGTGTGTTTGGGGAGGCTGGAAGTATGAGATTGGGGGCCTGGGTAGGGGTTAGAAAGAGCAGAAGATTTGGGCCATGGTGCCCTTTTTGTCTTGTGCAAAGTAGACAATTTGGTGGTTGTTTTTTCCTTCCCCTACCCCTGCATTTTGAATTTGAACCTTTTAGAAGACTGGGGTTGCAACGTTGAATCTCTGTTCCTGTCTGGATGGTGAGTTACTGAGGGAAAAGGGGTTTGTTGTGGACAGCCTTATTCCTTGTCTTGTGGGTTTGAGAGAATTTGCCAGTGTAAAACAATCCCCAGCAGTTTAGTCTTGCAATCTAAGAAGGACAAGGATGAGGGGAACACAGGGAGAGACTGACACATACACATTCCCATTTTTACAGATTTTGTTTTACTGATGGGGAACATAGGGTAATTTCAGATGTTACAATACCACGGTCAACCACGGTGAACCCCCCGTGGTGGCTGTGGTACTGTAACGTCCGTTGGGCCCAAAAGAGATTCCCGCCAGATATTCACCCCCGGCAGGAATCTCTTTGACCACACTTTCAGAGTTCCAGAAGCATGGTCAAAGAGATTCCCACTGGTGGTGAACACCTGGCGGGAATCTCTTTTGGTCCCAACAGAAGTTATGGTACAGCGGCCAGCATGGAGGGGGGTGTCACCATGGTTGATCATGGTATCGTAATATCTGTTACTGCCCCACAGCCCAGAATCGGTGGACGGTAACATCTGTTACTGCCACCAATTCCGGGCTGTGGCCCAGACCCCAGGACATATCGGGCGCAGCAGCTGAATTGGCCACTGCGCCGCCTGTCTCCCGGAGGGCAGGCGGCTGGGGAAGCGCGCAGCATGGGGCTGTGTGGATGCATGTCATGCGGCGCGGCCCCGCCCCGCCCCCTCCCTTTATCCCCCTCTGGAATCATCTGGCACGTCTGTTGACCAGCCGATCTGATTCTGGAGGGGGCTGAAGATTTGATCCCGCGCCATGGCAAGCCCACCGGCTGGCACATCTGAAATTACCCATAGGCTGTAAAATTCCATATAAATCTCCAAAGGAACCCACCTACCGTTGGCTGGCCCCACCCACTACCCCACTAGTCGCCACTGAAAACAGCTAAAAATCCCCTTGGGGACGTTCCCTCCAGTGCTTCCTCCAATTCCCTCCAGCCAACCTACAGTTATTTTGTCAACAATCAGTTGACAAAATAATTTTAGAACTAGCAAAGTTTATGCTAGCCATAAATGTTCTATCCTCCTTTTATCTTTCTCCCACCCTTTACTTGTAAGCTTAATTGGCAGGGATCTGGCTCATTTTATCTGTAAAGAACTCTGCACATTTGTATGCTGTACAAGTAATGATGAATTGATTTCAGGAGGAATTTTTTCTTCAGAAAATCCTACCCTATATCCCAGTTAACCAGTGAATTCTTCTTTCTTTAGTGACTGAAATAAACAGAGATCGATGAGCTAAAGGACATGGTGGGCAGCTCCATAGCTAGCAGGGCTGGGCTTACCAATGGGTGACCTGGGGCAACGACTCCAGGTCCTGCTCATTTCTCTACTAACTGGGTCCCCAGAGTGGCCCCTGTTTTCACCAGGGTGTGGGATGCCCATTCTCTCCCAGCGAGGCCCCAAACATGACCACCTCTAGGGCCCCACCAAGAATGCCCTTGAAGGGCTTGGACTGCCAGGGACCCCACATTTTTTCTTTGCCCTGGGTCCTGCAAATACTAAAGCCAGCCCTGATAGCTAATGGTATGAACAGTGAATGGAGGTAGCCTGTATTTTCCAGTGATTTTGCCAATGCTTCCTAAGAAATATATGCACCATTATTTTCTCTGAATTCATTGGGAAGTAGAGGAGAAGGTAGAATTACTGCTCTTCAGATTGATGTGACATGTTAAACTTAGTCAAAACTGCAGAACTATTGCTAAAACAGTAAATAGAATGGTAAACTGTTGACCTCCTCCATAGTCTCTACTTGGGTTTTTTTTTTTTAAATACCAGAAAGCTCAAGAGATATGCCAGAAACCAAGAATTCATAATCCTCTGCTCAAGTATTGCAATGGCACTGCTGGAACATGATTAAGACTGAAATAGAAGTTGCATAAACATTACATTGTGACCTCTTTTTTTCTTTATTAGAGTTTACTAGACCGAATACTGTGCCTGAAAAAAGAGCACGGAAAGCCAAAATATGACCCAAATAAAACCGTAATGAAAAATGTGCGGTTCAGAAAATAGCTAGGAAAATGCATGCAGCTGGGTTTTCAAAATACAAAGTATTCTTTACCCAAACTAATAGATAAGAACTCGGATATCTGTTCATTGTTTGGAGTCAGAATATTAAAAACATAACATTAAGGGCCTATCTGTACTGAAAATCTGATGACATGAATATGTACACAGCAACTGGAGATTATGTGGGTAAATAGTGAATGGATGCAGAAACAGTGAACTTATTTGGGATATTATAACAGAAGAACATTAGGCATGCCATACTGGGTCAGACCAATGATCCATGTAGCCCAACATCCAGACTGTTTTTAAATGACCACACTATACCATTCTGAACTCATTCTTACCTGATTTGTCAGAATGACATCGTTGTCATAATCCGTTCCAGTTTCTGTGGCTAAATTACCACTGTTGTGTGACATTCTATTAGAGTATTGAGTTCCTGGATGTCTACAGGATTTCTAAAGGATTAGAACATTCTGCTTGTGCAGATGGTAAAAATGACTGCTGTATAACATTCTTCATTTAGGCCAGGGGTGGGGGAACCTCAGGCCCAGGGGCCAAATGTGGCTCCTGGCAAGTTTTTATGTGGCCCCTTCCCAGTGCCTGACTCTGGCCCCTGGATCCATTCTCTCCCCCAAGCACTGAAAGACTGAGTTCAGGATAAGGGAGCAGAGAGGAGGGCACACACACAAGGGTAGGGGACAGTTCCATGGCACAGATCCATCCTCCTTTTCTTGAATACACACATTAAGCACCCCTGCCCCCAACCTCTATGTGGCCCTCAGAGCTTGTACTAATATTCAATGTGACCCCCCCGGGATAGAAAATGTCCCCCATCCCTGATTTAGGCCATTCTGACAAAACCTTTGAAAAGGTGTTTTACAAAAACATTTTAAAACCCGGAAGCAAGTCGGAAGCGTCACAATTTTTAATGTTCCAACTATCTAGACAATCGCCTTCAGAATGACATAAAAAACCCTAGAACATTCTAAATTGTTTAAAAATAGCCTCTAAATGTATTTAAAAATAGCCAGCAGTCAGCTTTGGTTGGTTCAGAGAAGTGCACAGTAGGTCATAATGGAATGATCTGTTCCTGTTACTTACTGCCAGCCCTTGACAGTCAGAGGGCTCATCCTCTGACCAACCTGACATAAGACAGTCAAGTCTAACTTAATACTTTGTGGTCCATGAGTTGATTTTCAAATGGTTTGTTGTGATCTGTTTCTTGAAGTGAATGTCTCAGTCTCAGCTTTCTTAGTGGACAACAAGGAAACAATACTGCCTCCTTATGTTCCACATGTTGTTCATTACAAATGCTTGTTTGAGGCTACACATAATTGTACTACATTTTGTTTTATTTTATGTGAATGATGACACATTTACAGTAATGAAAGGGTGTAGGCAGCAAGGCTCTGGTCCCAAATATGGGTCCCCTAAGGACAAGGGGGCAGGGTCTCCTGAGTGTGGGAGCTGAGCTTACCTGAACTGAGGTGTTGGGGAGAGGGGAAAAACAGAGCCAGAAAAGGCGGATTTCTTGGTAGGGGACACCAGTGGTTTGCTGAATGCTCCCCCAACCTCACAGAGCAGCCATTGCTCTGATAAGGGAGATAAGGAAGTTGTGTGAAATAAAAAGAGCAATCTGAGTGGAGAAAGCCCCCTCTCGAAACACACAGAGGGGCTGGGAGATCCTAGAGCTCAGCCTTTCTAACTAGGAACCCCACAAGGTGGTTCATACTGGCAAGTACCTGCTAAATGTTTCCTTTGTTGTCCATTTGCATTCAATGTCCTTGCAAAAATGTGTAATTCAGGAGGAAGGTTAGAGTTCTTGTTTCCCAGCACAGGCAGTTTCACCTAGCTTAGTTGGGTTTAATTTCTCTCTCTGATAATTTCCTAGCCAGGTTGGGACCACTTGAAAAGGGCACCATCAGAGTGCTAGTCCCAGGTTCAGCTATACCCACCTGAACCATGCTAACAGCTTTTGTTTCTCAAATTTCCAGGATGTGACTGACATCCTGACTTAGGGATTCGTTCCTATAAGAACTCCCCTGAACCTTAGACTCTCAGACCCCACTGGGCTTCCTCTTATCTTTGTCTCTGGAATTTATCCCTGTTTGTGTATTTAATTTAATTTGTTTTTATATCCTACCCTTTCCCGTAAGGTCAGGTTGGCTCACAATACAAAAATATAAAAACCAGTTAAAACAAAATTCTATTAAACTATTCCCATCCCCATCCACTGATCCCTATCCCCACCCACCAAAAGCCCAGCCAACAAATACAACTGTTTTACATGGCCTTCTGAAGATGCTTGAGTTTTGCCAAACCTCCAGGGGATGAGAGTTCCAAAGCTGTGAGACAGTCATGGAGAATGCCTCTCTGCATGCTGGTGCTGTCTGAACCTGATACAGTGGTGGTATTTGCAAGAGGGCGACCCCAGCTGACCTGAAGGAATACAATGATTCATAGGGGAAAAGGCAGTTTCTTAGATATGCAGGACCCAAGAATATTTATGCATATGCACACCAGGGGTCTCACTGGGTGTTTTTACACACACATTTCTCCTACATGTTTGCTGTTACATCCTGAACTTCCTGTGTGTCCAAATCACTCACCCAGATCTTAAACATCCGGCTCTTTGAACTTCTGCATAGAGCTTCTCTCAGAACTTTTGTGTGTAAAAGGTTCTCCTGGTAAACTGCTTTGCTCCAGGCAGCTGTGGTCACTTGGTTTCCATGGCAGCCTGTCACGTCTANCACCCAGATCTTAAACATCTGGGTCTTTGAACTTCTGCATAGAAGTTCTCCCAGAACTTCTGTGTGTAAAATGTTCTCCTGGTAAACTGCTTTGCTCCAGGCAGCTGTGGTCACTTGGTTTCCATGGCAGCCTGTCACGTCTACAGCTGTGGTTATTTTAGGCTGCCTCACGGCAGTGTGTGTGTAGAGAATGCATCCGGAACTTACTTGTGGACTTGTAAACCCAGAAGATTGAAAGACCAGCACTTTAAGGTGTAAAAGGTTCTCCTGGTAAACTGCTTTGCTCCAGGCAGCTGTGGTCACTTGGTTTCCATGGCAGCCTGTCACGTCTACAACTGTGGTTATTTTAGGCTGCCTCACGACAGTGTTTGTGTGAAGAATGCATCCGGAACTTACTTGTGGACTTGTAAACCCAGAAGATTGAAAAATCCAGAACTTTAAAGTGTGTGTAAAAATGGCCACTCTCATCCTGTACCTTTACTTTTGCCTTTATTAAACCTTTGTTTCTATCTAATATTGCTCCTTAAATTCCTGTGTAAGTCCCCCTTTGGCCCGGTCTC
This sequence comes from Sphenodon punctatus, assembly GCA_003113815.1. NCBI lineage: Eukaryota > Metazoa > Chordata > Lepidosauria > Sphenodontia > Sphenodontidae > Sphenodon > Sphenodon punctatus. The sequence continues at coordinate 1,515,068 of QEPC01012288.1, forward strand.
TACAGACCATATTGATCTTTAGCAGTCTGAGTTTCTAAGAGTTCTAGCCTCTTTGTGAAAACCATAAGGAAAATAAATAAGTAGTAGTAAAATACTAAGAAATGAGTATAAACTGAAATCTCTGTGAAAACATCTTCAGACACATACTTAAATTAACAGATATTTACTCTGGCTGTTTATCCACAGTCTTCCAAACTGTTCTTGCAGTTTCAATTTGCTACTGAAAAATGCTGCCAAAACCGCTTATGAGAGAGTTCTGTTTGACATAAAAGCTGGAAATCAGATGAGAAACACTTCCTCCAAAAGGTATCATAGTAACATAATGAGTTTTATTGGTCAAGATTAAGCTGCAAACACTGATGAATAAAGACTAGTCAAATCAAAGAAATGATGAAATTTTTTTTGATATATGAATTTAAAATGTCTGATTCTTGATGTAATTTTGATACTTGTCCAACTAAGATTATTTAAAATGTTATCCACAAGAGATGACATCACTAGAATGTTTTGAGGAAATGGATTATCTGCTTTGTGATTTATGTGAGCCTGGTGAGATTTAGTTAACAATCTACACAGAACAAAATTTACAGAGTTTGGGGAAATATCTTATTAGTCTCATTGCATAATTCAAACACTATGGCTCCAGTCCTGAGAACGAACTAACACACACACAAAACCCAACCCGTACATGCATAGGCCCATAGAAGTCAGTGGGACAAGGGCAAGTAAGTGTCGTAGAGAATGCGCCCCCCCAGTAAACGGTCAGCCTGGGCTGAAAAGAAATTGAGGCAGCAGTCAAAAATTGTGAGTGTTGCTGGTTCTGCAAGGACTCAGTCAGACTGGGCTGGGACATTACACTGTCACCCCTGAGAAACAATTAGAAACAATATTTCATGAATCAAATATAAATAAAATTGTAAAAGTAATGTTAACAATAATTTGGTGGAGGAATTTTATCCAAGAGAACCCAGAAAATTCCCTTATCTTAGTAAGATCCAGGGGATCTTTAGCATCCATGCAAGGCTGAAAACTTACAGTAGTGGTAAAAAAAAACTCAGGTAGGGGAGTATTATCAAGCAACTGTACTTTTTTGTAGGTTCTACATTACCTTTTATAGAACCTTTGTCAAAAGACACAAAGCAAGACCACTTTTACACAAGGCACTCAGAAGTGCCTCCGGAGCCCTGCATTCAAAAAGAAAGTTGCACGGGGAGTGTTTACACCAGGGGTAGGGAACCTCAGGCCCAGGGGCCAAATGCGCCCTGCGGCAAGGTTTTAAGTGACCCCTTTCCAGTTCCTGAATCTGGTTCTTGGATTCAGTTCTTCCCTCCAAATTATCACCGAAAAACTGAGCTCAGTGGAAGTAAGCAGAGATAAGGTCATGCAAACAAGGAGAGTGGACAATTCCATGGCACAGATCCATGATTTGGGTCCTCCTTTTACTGAGTGCATCTGTTCAGCACCCCCACCTCAAATTCTGTGTGGACCTTGGAGTTTTTTAAGTGGAAGGAAAAGGTTCCCCACCCCTACATGCTCCCTGCACTACTGGAAGTGACGTGCTGCCCGTTCTCGGTAGTGGCGGCGGCTGGAGACGCGGAGCGTTGAAGAGGCGCGTTGTGAAAGTCTGCTTTATGAAGCTTTCAGAATGCACTTCTTCAAAGCTTCACATCTCCAGCTGCCGCCGCTGCCAACATCAAGCAACGCATCACTTCTGGTAGCGCGAGGAGTGTGTAAACACTCCCCACGCGACTTTCTTTATGAATCCGAGGCTCCGCCTCATATAGAAGTGGCCTGAGGTATTTGTATTTTTGTTTACTATGTAGGAAAGCTTAGATATAATTGCAAACGAAACAAAGCAAAGGCTTTTCTGAGTGTTAAGTAACTATGACCCTTTTTACATGGACAGAGGTGAATGGTGGGGTGGGTGGTTTTATGGCTGTGGTGGGTGGAGGTGAGTGTGTGTCCATGTAAACCAGAGGAGACACCGTGGGTGGAGATGGGTGGAGGTGAGTATTGCACAGGAGTGTGCACGCACCCCCACCCATCCCACCCGGCATTCACACGGGCAAACATTGAGCCAACACCCATCCCTCCACCCACTGCCAGCCGTATTCACGGACACACACACCCCACACACCCACCTGAACACCGAGGGGGTGGGGGCCAGGGGGGTGTCCATGTAAAAATGGCCTATATGTAAATTTGCTTTATTAATGCTTTGTGCTGAACCCAGATCCTGTAGTAACCAATTAGGAAGTCAAGGAATAAGAAATAAAATAAAGACACCACAACTAAAAGTAAGCTAAAAGTTATAGCACCTACTTATTGTTATTTCTTAGGGATGGGCTAACAGAACTGAGTTCAGAGGTTCGGTTCGGAAATCGGGTTCAGTTCGGAGGTTCGGTTTGATCGACCGAACTATTCGAGTTCGGTCTGAACTCCGAACTTCCAAACAAAGTTCGGAAATTCAAACCCCATTGAAGTAAATTGAATATTATCTTTTAGGGATGGGCGAACAGAGCCGAGTTTGGAAATTCGGTTCGGTTCAAAAATCGAGTTCAGTTCGGAAGTTCGGTTAGGTCGACCGAACTGGTTGAGTTCGGTCCGATCTCCGAACTTCTGAACCGTATTCGCCCATCCCTATTATTTCTACTACTGCAAATAAGAGAGCATTAATTACTGTTAAGAAAGGTACACCACCCTTGTTCCTGAGATAACAGCAGTGTAAACTATTCAATATTTATACAACCTGGGGTTGGGGGGGAAGCCAACTTCACACTAAATGTTTGGCATAAGCTCCAGCTAGTAATGTCACTGGAACTTTCAAAATGTGCAGCTTATAAATATATATATGTCAGAAAAGCTAGTCTCAGGAAATGTGTATTATGGATAAGAAATCTAATTTTTAGCACATTCTCTGCCCAATATTGACAATAATAATATAATTAAACACACACACACATATTATAAAGATGCGGGATCTCCTCTATTAAGGCAGGTAGGAGTCACAATACAATGGCATCCATTGAGTTGCATTGTGTTTTTTGAGCACTTGACTTCTGGGTTGGCGACCGGGATTGATGTTAGGGGGGTGCTTTGTCCTTAATTTTGACATTGTCTTGTTTTCATGGTAGTACATTCAAGGGTATGTTTGGCTAGGGTCTGAGGCCATTTGGGGCTCGCTTCGTGGTCTGCTTTTGGTTTTTTGGGGGGGGGTTAGATGCTGTTTTGCGCAATGGTGGGGAAGTTGTGCTGAGTGCTTCATAATGTCATGTTTTATGTTAGTGCTGCTGCCTAGTGCAGAAACACTGCTTGCAGTTTATTTACTCCAGTCCACGGTTAACATGGACACAACTGCTGGCGGGGGGCCCACAGAAGTAAAAGGGGAGGTATACCTGTGGCAGCAGCTTGGGTGGGGGGGGGGGGGAAGAACTAACGCTGCTCCCCCCACCTGCCCGCCTGTCACCTGTCTGGCTACCTGTCCCCTTGTCTGGCCACTATTGTCTTCTTTGCTTGCTTGCCGGGGTAAAGCATGGCCCAGGTGGCATAATGACTGTTGGAAAGGGGCTGGCCTGGGGGTGGGGAAAGATTGCTGGGAGGGGTAGGGAAGAAAAAATGGATTTAACACTATACCCCACTAAGCCTCCCTTGGCAGCAGTGGATCTTGGGGGGGGGACAGGGGGCCTCTTGCACATGTCATTCGCCCTCTTGCTGGTGCTGTTGCCACTGCTGTCATTTTGAAGGGCCCATGGTGCTGCATGTGTGTGCATGGGAGGTGACGCCATGTTCTCTATCTGGCATGCTGGGACTACATTTCCTGGCATGCCAGATAGGGAACATGGCATCAGCTCCCATGAGAATGTGTTCAGCACAGCCGCAGCGGCAGTGTCAGAGGCACCCTGATGTTGCGGGGGGGGGGTGGCTTTTAAATCTGCAGTGATGGCGACAGCATCCAGGGAGTGGAGCCACAGGTGTGTGCACTAGTTTGGGGGAGGGGGGAATGAAAGTGTGCGTGTGCGTGCATGTGCATGCTAGGAGAGAGGGGGAACTGAATGTGTGTGTGTGCGCTAGGGGGGAAGGGGAGACTGGATGTGTGTGTGCTGGGGGAGGGGGGACTGAATGTGTGTGTGTGCGCTAGGGGGGAAGGGGAGACTGGATGTGTGTGTGTGTGTGCTAGGGGGAGGGGGGAAGTCAGTGAGTGTGTGTGTGCTTGAGGAAGGGACAGTGTGTGTGTGCTTGAGGGAAGGAAGCAGTCAGTGAGTCTGTGTGCTAGGGGGAGGGGAAACTGAATGTGTGTGCGTGCATGCTCTAGGGGGAGAGAGGAAGTCAGTGAGTGTGTGTGTGCTGGGGGGACTGTGTGTGTGTGTGTGCTCGAGGGAGGGGAGAAGTTAGTCAGTGTGTGCGTGCTAGGGGGGACGGGGAACTGAATAGGTGTGTGTATGTGTGCTGGGGACGGGGCAGTCAGAGTGTGCGCGTGCATGCATGCATGTGTGCGTGTGTGCTAGGGTAAGGGGAGTTTTGAACACTTGATTATCCCATCTCATGAAACTGGTTTATACTTTTGGGATCACACCATTTCATTCACCTTTCTTTGCAATGTTCAGCCAATCTATAGAAGCTAGAACAATTTGTCAAACAGGTCAAACGGTATAAAGTATGTTTCTTTTAACACAGATTATTATTTCCAAATGAATAAAGAATTAGCTATTTCAGTGATTGAGAATGAAGGTGGTGGCTAATCTATATTTGTAGTTTAGAGATAGCAATGGGAGCAGGAATGGTGCCCCCAAGGAGTTCCCAGCCCACCCCCTGCCACCAAAACCCCTCCCCCACACCTGAGTCCTCAGCCCCCTCAGAAAAACCCTCCCCTCCAGCCCCCCCTGAAACCAAACCCCTCCCCCTGCCCAAGATCACCACAGCACCCTGTCTGCCCGAGCCCCCATGCCACCATATATCTCCTTCCCCAAGCCTCCAGCTTCCTTCAGCAAACCCCGAACCCACAACCCCACACCAAACCAAGCCCTTCTCCCTAGGTCCTTGAGTCCTGAGGCCCCAGCCCCCGCATGCCACCAAACAGCTCCCTCTCCCTGAGCCCCTAACTCCTGTTACCAAATCACTCCCCCCCCCCCCGCCTGAGACCCCAAACCCCACAGCAAAGTCCTCTGCACCTGATCCCTCAGGCCACCCGCAACCAAACCCTTCTCCTGCCTGAGCTCCCAGCAATCTCCCCTGCCCGAGCCACTAAATACCTCCCTCTTCCAAGCCCCCAACCTTCTTCAGCAAACCATGACCCCAAGCCCCCCTGCAATTAAGCCCTTCCCCCTACTCAAGCCCCCAGCCCCACCATGACACCAAAAAAGCTCCCTGATGCAGAGCCCCCATCCCCCAACCAAATCCTTCCCCCTGCCTGAGCCCCCAGCCCCCCTCAGCAACCTCCCCACTAAATACGTCCCTCCCCCAAGCCCCCAAAAGAGAGGGTGTGTGTGTGGTTGGGGAACCAGCTTTCATATGAAACTACCTTCATATTATATTTCATACTCAAAAATCATACAAAATAGCTGCAAAAAACGTTTCGGGTTTAGCGTTAATAGGTAAGACGGTTACTATCACAAACTACAAAAACCTAGAAAATTAATTTTTCCTTCTACCAGCAATTGAACAAACATTGAACTAAACCATCCTCATAGATTGCTAACCGTTTTTCTTCTACCATCAGTTGAACAAACGTTTCAACTGTTGGTAGAAGGTTGCCTTTCTAGGTTGCCTGCCCAATAGACAGATCACCTGTCTGTAATCGCAGTTGTTCAGTACCAACCACATTGCTGGTGCTATATAAATAACAATAATAATAACAATAATAATAAAATTAAAAAACAACTATATAGCTAGAATAAACAAACCTGCTGCAAAACCTGCCTTATTTGTCAAACACATCCCTATTTTCTGTGTGAATTGTGATTGTGAAATACTTGATCTTGATACATTACTGCAATGTGGTACACAGAGAATACTTGTCCTCCCTGAACAGTCTGCTTTCTTCTGCCACAATCTGAGTACAGAAAGCCTGCACATGCTTCACTTCAAGCATATGAGTAATCTCATTGACTGTTCATAACCTCAAAGTTATGCACGTGCATAAGTGCTTTGCTAAGTGAGATTCTAAGTGTTTTCTAAAATGAAACAGTTAATACAAAGCTATATATAGGGATCTTTTGACCTACTTTAAAAGATGCCCTCCACCTAATATATACCAGATCATGTGAAATTATCCCTTATACAAAGGACACCTGCATTTTACAAGATTCACAAATGTATTGCGAACGTAATGTTGCTCTATGTCAGTATCTTACACTAATCGTTTGAGACAGTAAGGTGCAGTTGAAGGCTTACTGTAGATCCAATTAGCCTTTTCTCATGTTCTTCACATATTTTGTTGACACAGAGTGTTCATGTTCAGGTACGTAACAGAGTAATGCTACCAGGATGTTTAAAACTTAATAAATTTATTCTATTCTGCACTGATCAGATCTCACTTGGAGGATTGTGTCCAGTTTGGGGCTCCTAATTTGAACTATAGAATTGCAGGCCACTTTTAGACAAGACATAATTTGTGCATGATCATTGAAAAATGCGCATATTCTTATGCTCGTTTATATTCCCAAACCAGTTTTAATGCACGTTTTTCTGATTTCAAACCAGTTTGGGGAACCTTCGACATCAGGGGTTTGCAAAAAAATGTGCGTTAATCAGTAATGTGCGTGATAACAAATCCACATTTATAGCGAATGTCTAAAAGCGGCCTTAGAGTCAGAAGGGACCTCAGAGGACATCTAGTCCAAGCCCTGGCTCAATGCAGGAAATCCCAAGCTACAGCAAGTTTTTTCAGGCACTGTATGTTTAGTATAGCAAAGAGAAAATTAAGAAGAGAGATGATAGTGGTTTTCATATATCTAAAAGGCTGGCACAAAGCAGATGGAAAGGAAGTGTTCTTCATTTCTGCAGAAGGCATGACTAGAAATAATGAGCTCAAGTTACAGGAAGGTGGATTTTGGTTAGAGATCAGGAAATTGTTTCTAACCATAAGAGCCATTCATCAATGGACCAAGTTGCCCAGCGAGGCCGTAGACTCTTCCTCACTGCAGTTTTTTTTTTCTTTTTTAAAAACACCACCACCACACTGATAGTAGGGATGGGAAAATCAGACTTGGATTAATCTGATTTTTTGGGTAAGTAGCAATACAGCACTAATTGGCACATCAGTTCTTTCAGTTGCACTGGCAGATTGTTACAGATTGTTTTGGTACCCCTTTTTCAAATTTTAAAAGAAGCCAGTCAATGAAATTGGGTTTCTTAATGGCTGGCTAGCAGGAGGGGAGGGGGGAAATGGGGGAAGGGAGATTAGGAGGCAGGAAGAGTATGGATCTGCTGGCCAATTGCCAGCCAAATCTGGTTGGCAATCAGCCAGTAGGATGCACAGATAGGAGAAGAGTCTGGGGCAAATACTTGAGTCCCCCCTCACCCCACCCTCTCAGTTAAACTAGCAGCTTCAGCTTGAGGGGAGGGAGTTAATGGGTGTTTTTACACAAATGTTTTTCCTGCATGTTTGCTGTTATGTCCTGAACTTTCTGTGTGTCTCACCCCCAGGACCGGTGCAAAGACTTTTGTCGCCCTAGGCAAACCCCTGCATGTGCACCCCTTGTGTAAACCTGTGCACGTATTGTGCACCTCACATGCAACTCATGCTCATGTTACACACAACCCTCATGTGCACACAGCTAGTGCACAACACGCATATGCGCAGCCTGCTTCTCGGGCATTGAGGGGTTGGTAGCCCTGCTCCCTCCTGCCTCCCGGCCCCCAACCCAGCCTCAGAATTTACCAGCAGGGGCAGCTGGATCGGGGACAGGAGAGGCACCCCCTTCAACTTGCAGAGAAGTGGTGGCAACAGCTGGATCAGGGGCAGGAGAGATGGTAGTGGAAGCTGGATCAGAGGTGGATCCACCTAGGGGTCACCTCTCCCACCCCCAATTGAGTGCAGAGCTTATTGACAAGGCCACCTAGGACAGTACATTGAAGGGGACGTCTCTCCTGTGCCATCAAATGTAGAACTTATCACCGGTGGTGACAGCCGGACAGCTTGATCAGGAGCAAAAGAGCCGCCCCCTTCATGTTGGCACTCTAGGTGGCCACATGAGCAGCCTAATGGTAGCACCGGCCCTGCACCCAGATCTTAAACATCTGGCTCTTTGAACTTTTGCATAGAACTTCTCCCAGAACTTTTGTCTGTCAAACGTTCTCCTGGTAAACTGATTTACTCCCGACAGCTGTGGTCACTTGGTTTCCATGGCTTCATGTCTACAGTTGCGGCTACTTTAGGCTGCCTCAAGTCAGTGATTGTGTGAAGAATGCATCCAGGAACTGCCTCAGGGCAGTGTATGTGTGTGAACAATGCATCTAAAACTTATTTGTGGACTTGTAAATCCAGAAGATTGAAAAACCCAGAACGTTAAGGTATGTGTAAAAATGCTCAGTGTGCGCTGCTCTGCATGCAACAGCTACATTGCTGCTGCTCTGTCATTTTTTGTGTATGTGTGGCTGTTATCGGTTCTTCTCCACTCAGTTTCCAGGATTCTGTTGTACCAGGACAGGCCATCTAGGAGACAGGTAAAAAATGTGGGGTGACTTTGGGTGCTGGAGGGCTTGAGTTGGGTGCGTGCCCAGGGCGGGGGGGGCATTACTGGTAGGAATCTGCTTGGCAAGCTTGCCAGGTTGAAGGTTCCTTGTGCTGTGTTGGATGGTTTATTTAATTAAATTAAATTAATTAATTTATTTATTTATGGTAAATGGTTGATGGTTTGACACTTTTTGCTTGGAAAATAACTTTGTATGTTGTTGTCCCTTTTTAATTCCTCTTGGGATTTTTTTTCCCCTTGGCCTTTTCTCTGTTTCTGCTTTTCCCAGTTTTTGTGGTTTTTGTTTGTGTGAGGGGTAAGTGCTTGGGGTGGGGTGCCCTTCCCTGCGCTACTTGGGGAGATGGGATCTAAGTGGTCTTTTTCTGCAGTGCACTGTGATTTCCTTTCCCCCCTTTCCCCACATTGCACCAAGAGGTTCTAGACTGTGCCCAGTGTTTTGGGGTTGGTTGTGGCTTGTGTGCAACGAATTGGGGGGGGGGAGGGGCCTGTCCTGCTCACTTGTGGAGGTGAGTGATTCCAAGGGTTTTTCTGAACTGATTTCTTGGCCTGGCCTGGCCTGGCCTAGCTGCTTCAAGGTCATAGGTTCTGGCTGTGCCCAGTGTTGTTTTGGGATTAGACTTGGTTGTGGATTCTGTGTACAATTATAGGGTGCCCCATACCTGTTCACTTGGGGAGGTGACTCTAAGGGTTTTATGCACTGCTTTTCTTGGCCTGGTCTGACTGCTTCAAAGTCATAGGTTCTGGCTGTGCCCAGTATTGTTTTGGGGTTGGTTGTGGGGTCTGTGTGAAATTAATGGGGTGCCCCATGCCTGTTCACTTGGGGAGGTGACTATAAGGGGTTTTATGTACTCATTTTCTTGCCATGGCCTTGCTTGCTTCAAGGTCATAGGTTCCAGCTAGGCACAGTTGTTTTGAGGTTGTTGTGGGGTCAACGATTCTAAGCTCAGAGGTTTGAACAATAGCCCTTGGAAATGAATAGGTTCAGTTTTCCATTGACATCAATGGAAAATTTTCCGGTTGAAGTCAATGGGGAAAAATAGTATGCGATTCCAATATGATCCAACTAAATCCAATACCGATTTTGATCCAATTCAAGTTTTCAGAACTATTTCTCATTCCTTCTGAATAGTAATCTGCTGGGAATGTTGTAGTTATCCTGCATCCAAACAGGGGGTTGGACTCAATGACCCTCAAGGTAATGACTACTGGACTACTGTAACGTATTCTACATAGGGCTACCCTTGGTAATGGTTCGGAGACCGCAGCTGGTGCAGAATGCCGCAGTCCGCCTCCTTACGGGGACGGGTCGCCATGAGCATATAACACCTGTACACTGCTCGCTGCACTGACTGCCTATAGCCTTCTGGGCTCATTTCAAGGTGTTGGTTCTTACTAGGGATGGGACTATCGGCAAATTATCGGTTACCAGTTTTATCGGTATCAGATTAATCTTTATTAATTAATTATTTATTAATTAATTTTTCGGATCTTTAACATCAGCATATCGGTTTTTTAACATTGCCAATTTTTTGGATCTTTAACATTGCAGCCATTGTTAAAATGGCCGCAATGTTAACGATCCGAAAAATTGGCAATGTTAAAAAACTGATATGCCAATACCGATATTATTGGTATTATCTGATTAATCCAATACCGATAGTCCCATCCCTAGTTCTTACATATAAAGCTCTAAATGGTCTGGGCCCAGCCTATCTGCGGGACCGTCTCATGCCCCAGGTCCTAGATCAGCTAGGGGCGCCCTGTTGGAGGTCCACCTTGTGTGATGGGGGGTCACGTGAGAGGACATTCTCAGTGGCGGCACCATGGCTATGTAACTCCCTGCTGACTGAGGCCTGTTTGTCCCTAGATCTCCCCTACTTCAGGTGCTGTTATAAGACCTGACTATTCTGCCAGGCTTTTGGCAGGGAAGATGTGTAGTAGGGGGGGGGGGGATTTTTTAATGCCTTTTGCGGACTTCTGCTTTGGTTTTATTGATCTTTTAAATATTTTTATATTTTTTGCAATTTGTTATTTATTAGAATGCTTTTATTGTTTTTATTTTGTTGTGAGCCACCCTGAGCTGCCAGAGTCAGGAGGGGGCAGCATAGAAATTAAAGTATGTATGCATGTATAAATAAAATAAATAATAAGGTCCCTTTCCCTTCCAACCTTTGGTGTTAACAAACATCCCTTTGGGATGTCTGTCCAACCCATTGGAGGGGAGGGTTTCCCACAGCCAGGTATGCTCCAGCCATGGGAACAAAAGTTTCTGTGGCTTCCCCCAACTGGGGAGGGAGGACAGGGGTTGGGGAATAACATGCGGCTGCATTACCAATGTCGCCTCCCCCTCCCCCCCCTGCCATGATGGATAACTATGGCAACCCCCAATGCCAGGATGAGCTGGTTCCCACCCAGCTCACCTGCTCTGCCTGGGCCAGGTGGCAGCTGAGCATGTACTGTGGGCACGGCTCATACTGGGCCCACATTTCCAGCCTGGCTCCTACCTGAGCAGGGTGGGAACTGGGCCCACATCTGGTGGGCAGCACACTGATGGCCTGTCATGACACTGGCCCAGGTGGGCTGAACTGGGCCTAACTGGGCCAGTGTCACATATGTTTTTACCCTTGACATTCTGTGATTCTTTCAAAGTGAGGAGACAATTTTTCCTCTCACGGTTAAAAAAGCCTTTCTGGTTAAAAAAAACAAAACAAAATTGAAAAGTAAATAATATCAAGTTTCACTATCCAGAAAAAATGGGTTTACATGTAATTTATAAATGCACACACTAACCAAAATTTTACTTCAATTTAAAATACAAAAAAGTTTTTGTTCAAACTTTAGATGAAAGTTTGTTTTTATTTCATTCATACTGCTTACCTATGTCTATGGTATAACATGATGTACAAAATTGGACAAGAAAATATGTACTCAGTGTATTAGCAGATACCATGACTAGACCAATTAAATTATAATAGTCATAACATAGTGCAATTATTGCAGAACTTAAAGCAATTTGCACTTCCTAGGAGGGTTTTCTAAGGTGGCAAACATCTTGGTATTTATCTAGAAAAAGATGATTTTTCAGGTCATCATGCCAAGGCCAATCATTTCATGGCTCAGACTCAGGAGACAGGCGGTCAAATTTTATAAGTATACTTTTGGATTGCTGCTAACTTGTAAATAAGTGTCAAAATGGCCTGAACTCCACCATTATAATGTTTGGAGTGAACATCAATTTACAAGTAGACAGGGAAAGCAAGTAAAATATTAAAATATTTGCTAAGTGCATGGGTGTAACCATACAGGAGCCAGGATTCACAGCCCTTCATTGCCCTTGAGATGGAGAACAGTGTCCCCTGGGTGTTATAGATGCTGCTGCTACCACATCTATATAAACTTAGCAAAGAACAGACAGAGTAATATAGTGACCACCCTCAGACAGAAAGATCGTAAATTAGGGTGAAAATAAACAGCTGAAAGAAGTCCTGTGTTCAGTCCAGGAAGCCCCCACTCAGGGGACTTCACACAACAAACCAAATACACGGGCAAGCGGCACACTCCACCCCACCCCACCCCCCTCATTACTCACAGCAACAGGGAATTCTGGGTCCAGGAAGCTCCCCCTGCTGTTTGCTTCCTGTTTCCTCCTCACCCCACCCTGTCTTTTGAAGCATCATTTTGGGCACTCCAAAATGAAGGTAAACAGTAAAAGTCCCAGGAGAGTGAGGGCGGTGAGTGCGCTCGCTGCTCTAACCACTGGGACCACTCTAGGTGCTTTGCCCACACAGGGGCTATGCACACCCTAGTAGATAGCAGCAGATATGTGGGCAAACATAAGACACTATGGGCCCATGATACCCCAGAACTATGCCATGAGTGGAGGCTCCAAGATGCACAGGAGCACACCTCTCACAGCCACCTAATAACTGGTCAGTGTACACAGGCTGAACACCCTCCTAGTGTGAGCTATCAACTCGTTTATAAAGGAGGATGGTTATGAGCTTGTATCTTGCTTTTATTGGCTGTTCTGATCCACCTCATTCCTTATTTTTGACCAAGACAATAATGCCTTAATTTAAAGGCAATGAACAGCGAGTTGACAAATAAGTATTTGGAAAATCACAATGGGTGCACAAACCAATCTCCACAGGCTTGATCCCTGCATGGCCCCATGGTGGGCAATTGGCCCAGTCACACTGCAGAGCCAGTGCAGAGAGCCGGGTTGTCACCAAGGAGGGGGGTGTTGGGGAGGTTGCTCTCACACTCTCAGATACGCAGTGCCAATTCGTGACAGGCTCTCCTGGGTCACAAGGGGAATGGGGGACAACAATGCCCATCAGGATAGTAGGTTGGTCGTTACCTCTAATCAAAGAGAACAGGCCACTATCATCATAGGGCACCCTGACCCAGAGAGGCCACAAGGTACCCCCCCACACCTTATCACACATGCTCAGGGGAAGAACGAGGGGCTGAGGGAGGGCCGTGAGGAGGCGCATAGTGAGGAGAGGGACCCACCTCTGACTGGGAGGAAGGGACAGGGAAAACACACACTCCTGTGCTGCCCCAAGGGAGGGGGCCCTGGAGGGGAGGAAAAGGGAGGAACCACCCACGCTCACTGTCACGCTCCACTCACTCTTCCAGTCACTCAAGTGTCAGCCAAGGTAGGGTTGCAGGGAGGAAAGTCCACACGTTCAACTAAAGGGGGATTATAACAAGCACCAAGTCCACAGGAGTCAATAACACAAGCACAAGGGGGCCGGTTTCTCTGAAATCACCAGTGCCGCTCTGAACACGGTGCTGGCCTGGCCTTTTAATCCCATGCTCCGCCCCTGTATGCGCCCGCAGGTGCTCTGAGTGGTGTAGCAGCAGTGGGGGCATGGCCAGGGGTGGGTCCTCAGCAGTAGGTGGTGTTTCCTGGCTTGGGACTTCCGGGGGCAGTGCTGAGGGTTCTATGGCATCCTGAAGTGCTTCCGTCTTAGGAGATGTGGCTGTGGGTGTGGTTGCTTCCCATGCAGAGTCCCGTGGCACCACAGGTCTTGCTGCACCTGTCGGGTGGGGCTGGTGCCGGAGGCGGCAGTGGCTGACAATACCCCCCCCCCCCTCGAGGCTGCCAGTACCCGAGGCCAGGCTTCAAGGGGTGCCGAAGATGACAGGCCCGAGTAAGATGAGGGGCAGACACATTGGAGGCAGGTGCCCAAGACTGGTTGGCCAGGCTGTAGTCGATCCAATCAACGAGGTAGTGGAGACGGCCCCGGAGAAGCTTGGAGTCCAGAATAGCCTTTACCTCAAACTCAGGGCCGGTGGCTGACTGTAAGACAGTTCCAGCAGGAGATTGTGGGGGTATTCCCTGATGTAGTTCTGTTTTATTGAGGAGGGAAATATGAAAGGTAGGGTGGATACGTGTGTGAGGGGGTAATTGTACAGTATTGGCTACATCATTTACTTGTCTGAGGATTGGGTAGGGTCCTATGTATCGATGATCCAGTTTTGTTGAAGGTCAACTTGAAGGGTAGCATCGCCTGTCGATCCACACAAGATCTCCTGGTTTGAGAGGAGTTTCAGGTCGTCTATGTCGATCGACTTGCTCCTTATATTTTTGCCGGGCTTGGTGCAATACGCGATGGGCTACGGTTTGAGCATGCCAAATTCATTGTACTAATGCTCCTGCTGTGGGGACCATGGTGGAGACGGCTTCTATGGCACCGCCTTGGGGGTGGAAACCATACGTGACATAAAATGGGGTGGTCCCCAAGGAGGCATTGGGCACATTGTTATATGCATATTCTGCCAACGGGAGCCACGTATGCCAATCATCCTGTAAATAGTTGATATAACACCAGAGGTACTGTTCCATATTCTGGTTGACCCGTTCCACTTGCCCATTTGCTTAGGGGTGGTATGCAGTTGTAGGTTTGAGAGTGACTTCTAATGCTTGAAAAAGTGTCTTCCAGAAACGAGATGTGAACTGTGTCCCCCGGTCGCTAATAATCTCTTGGGGGCAACCGTGAAGTTTAAAGATATGGCAAATGAACAGGAGTGCTGTTTTCTTAGCTGACGGTAACCCTTTGCATGTAATAAAATGAGCCAGCTTGGTGAAATGATCCACCACCACTAGGATGGTGGTATACTGTCTGGAGGGGGGCAAGTCCACCACAAAATCGAGGCCGATACGCTGCCAGGGTCCCCGTGATGTCAGGATTACTTGGAGAAGTCCTGTGGGGGCTTGGCGAGGTGTTTTTGTTTGGGCGCAGGTGGCGCAACTTGCTACATATTGGAGTACATCATGTCGTAGAGTGGGCCACCAAAAGGAGTGATGGATTAATTGCAGAGTTTGCTCAGCTCTGGGGTGTCCTGCTGTGGGGGCATCGTGATGAGTCCATAACACATCTTTCTGACATGACGGGGGTACCACTACTGGCTTGTATCGAGTATGCGGTCCCTCCTGTGTGACGATTTCTGGTCCCTGTACTTCGGGTATTTCTCTGGCTGCCGCAGTTCTAAGATCATGAAGAGTGTGATAGGTGCTAGCAAACGTGCGTGCATTTAGGATGGGTTCCGGGGTCAAAGATTTCTCCAGGCGACCCTCGTGATATCGGGACAATGCATCAGCTAATATATGTAGTTTTCTGGGTCGGTAGCGAATGTGAAAATAAAATCTCGCAAAGAAGAGGGCCCAACGAGCATGGCGAGCGTTTGAAATATGAGCGGTTTGAAGAAATGTTAAGTTTTTGTGGTCTGTTATCACGGTCACCGGATGTCGGGCGCTTTCCAGGTAGTGGCACCAAACTTCAAAGGCGACCTCGTTGCGAGGAGTTCTTAGTCTAAAATGTTATAGTTGCTCTCTGCCAGAGTTAGTTGCCTAGAGTAGGAAGCACACGGGAGTAAAGGATTCGGTTTATCTGGTTCTTGTAGGAGGACGACCCCTATGGCTCATCCTGAGGCATCTGCCTCAACAAAGAAGGGCTTAGTGGGGTCCGGGTGCTGTAACAGGGGTGCAGATGTAAAGGCTTCTTTCAGATAGGTGAAACTATGACATTGTTCTGGGCCCCAGTGATATGGTTGGTTCTTCTTTAAGAGTAACATTAGTGGAGCGGTGATCCCGGCGTAGTTGGGGATGTATTCCCAGTAATAGTTGGTTCTCCCAAGGAACCGTTGTAAGGGCTTTACAGCTTTGGGGTCCGGCCAATTCTTCAGGACTGCAACCTTTTGAGGATCCATTTGAATTCCACTAGGACTTATAATAAAGCCCAAGAAGCTGAGAGAAGTAAGGTGAAAAGAGCATTTTTCCCTTTTGCAATATAACTTGTTGGCTCTGAGTCGTTTGAGCACTTCACGGACGTGGTGGACGTGTTCTTCCATATTGGGAGAATAAATCAGAATGTCGTCCAAATATGCAATGACATAGACATCCAGGATGTCTCGGAACACATCGCTGATGAAGTGCTGGAAGGCAGCTGGAGCATTGGCAAGCCCGAAAGGCATTACTAGATATTCGAATAGTCCATAATGCGTACGGAAAGCCATTTTCCACTCGTCGCCTTGGAGCATACGAAGCAGATTGTAGGCTCCCCGTAGGTCCAGTTTTGTAAACACTTGGGCCCCCTGCAGATGGTCCAAAAGCTCCAGAATGAGGGGTAGCAGGTATCTGTTCTTCACAGTAATCCACTGTAATCCCCTGTAATCCACACAGGGTCAGAGACCCCCATCCTTCTTGGGTACAAAGAATATGCGGGGCCCGGCTGGGGATGTCAAATGCCAGAGGAACCCTTGTTGTAGGTTCTCATCAAGGTACTGTCGCAACACTTGTAACTCGGGCTCAGCTAGGGCATAGATGCGTCCAAATGGGGGTTCCTTCCCTGGTAGGAGGTTGATGGGACAATCATACAGATGATGTGGTGGTAACTCAGTAGCTCGGATTTTACAAAAGATGTCCTGGTAATCCTGGTAGACTTGCAGGATTGTCAGGTCCTTGGGACTTGTAAAGGAACCATCGGTTGCTCTAATTGCATGTAGAGGATTCGGGAGTAGACATTCTTGGCGGCAATGAAGGGCAGAGAAGCGTACTTGCTTAGGAGACCATGTAATGGTGGGGTTGTGGCAACAAAGCCAGGGGATGCCCAGCACAATTTGAAAAAGGGGGGTACAGACTACATCAAAGACAATCTGTTCTTTATGAGTTCCTATCGTGCAGCCCAATGATTGGGTGCAGGAGGTAATGGGCCCAGAGACCAGGGGGGAACTATCAATAGTATGGATGGGTTCAGGTGTTCCTTTGCTCTGGGTAGGGACTTGCCAGGCTGCTACTAGGGAACCATCGATGAAGTTCCCAGAGTCTCCTGAATCGATGAGGGCCCAACAAATCAAAGACCGGTGGGGGGTAATGGTTAAAGTCACAGGAATTAACAAATGGGAACCTAGTGGATTCCTGTTTAGGGGTTTTTGGGAGGTAGTTAGGACCGAGACGGCCCCTGTTCGCCTCTGCCTCAGGCGTTTCCCGCATTTCTACGGTCTGCTGGTAAGGTCGGGCATTCCCCAATGAAATGGGACGGATCCCCACAGTAAAAGCATGAGCACGAGGTTTGTCTCCGTTCACGTTCTTCTTTAGACAGGAGTCCCCGGGAGGCGCCCAATTGCATGGGCTCAGGTTCGGGCAGTCTGGGAGGACTGGGAGGGAATACAGGTTTTACCTGAGCGAGGCGTACATCCTGACGATGCTCCCTCTTTCCCTCTGCTCGGCGGTCTTCAATCTGTAAGGCCAGGTTGGCGAGGACTTCCCATGTAGCTGGGAGTTCTACTAGTGCTAATTGATCTTTGATATCATCACACAAGCCTTTCCTAAACATCACAAGGAGGACATCGTTTGGCCACTGAAGCTCTAAGGCAAGTTGCTGAAATTGGGTAATGTATTCTAATGCTGAACTCCTTGCCTGCCGAAGGTTCATGATCATGGTCTGGACGTCCCGTACCCGGTGTGGGTTATCAAAAAGAAAGATACATTCTTTAAGGAAATCAGCATAATTAGAGAGTAGTGGACTATTTCCTTGTAGCAGGATAGTGGCCCACTCAAGGGCAGTACCCCCTAAATTGTCAATGATGAATGCCACCTTTAAGGCATCTATCACATAAGTATTGGGTTGAAGGGTGAAAGTGAGACGGCACAGGGAAAGGAAAGCTTGGAAACCCTTCCTGTCCCCAAAAAACTTTTCCAACTTGGGTCCCTTAGGTTCCCGCGTCCCTGCTGAGGGTACGGGGGATGCCGGGGATGGTGGTAGGGCAGGAGCAGCACCCGCCCCTGGGGCAGGGGGAGTTGAGGCTGCCGGCGCTGCCCCCTGAAGCTGAGTCACAGCAGAAGCCAGGTTGGCCTGCTGGGCGTGGAGATCTTTCATCTCCATTGCTAATGATTGGACTGCCTGTACTAATTGGGCCAATTCCTTTGCCACTTCCAGAAAGCCCACACGGGGGCCAGGGATGGCTGGTGATTTGTCACCAAGGAGGGGGTGTTGGGGAGGTTGCTCTCACATTCTCAGATACACAATACCAATTTGTGAAAGGCCTTCCTGGGTCACAAGGGGAATGGGGAACAACAATGCCCATCAGGATAGTAGGTTGGCCATTACCTCTAATCAAAGAGAACAGGCCACTATCATCATAGGGTGCCCTGACCCAGAGAGGCCACAAGATACCCCCCCACACCTTATCATGCACGCTCAGGAGAAGAATGAGGGGCCGAGGGAGGGTCGTGAGGAGAAGCGTAGTGAGGAGAGGGACCCACCTCTGACTGGGAGGAAGGGAAGGGGAACACACACACTCCCGTGCTGCCCCAAGGGAGGCGGCCCTGGAGAGGAGGAAAAGGGAGGAACCACCCATGCTCACTGTCACACTCCACTCACTCTTCCAGTCACTCACGTGTCAGCCAAGGTAGAGTTGCAGGAAGGAAAGTACACACGTTCAGCTAAAAGGGGATTGTAGCAAGCACCAAGTCCACAGGAGTCAATATCACAAGCGCAAAGGGGTTGGTTTCTCTGAAATCACCAGCGCCGCTCTGAACGCGGCGCTGGCCTTTAAATCCCATGCCCCGCCCCTGTACGTGCCCACAGGTGCTCTGAGCAGCGTAGCTGTGGCGGGAGCGTGGCCAGGGGTGGGTCCGCGGCAGTAGGTGGTGTTTTCTGGCTTGGGGCTGCCAGGGGCAGTGCTGAGGGTTCTGTGGCATCCTCAAGTGCTGCCATTATAAGTGATGTGGCTGCGGGCGTGGTTACTGCCCGTGCAGTGTCCCATGGTGCCATGGGTCTTGCTGCTCCCGTCGGGTGGGGCTGGTGCCAGAGGCAGCGGCGGCTGACACGGGCACACAGGTACTAGGGAGAAGAGCCACTTGGCCATCTCGGAACTGAGGTGCCACCCATCGGAGTTGCCACCTGACCCTGCCCTGCCCCCCTCCCTCCTCCTGGCCCATCTGAGCACTGACCCTTGTTTATGATGGGCTGTGAGTAACAGGCACTACCACCCATTGCTCATGGTTCCACAGCCTTGCTTCCAGTGTGGCAGGGCAAGTGTACCCTACTACATGGCTTGGCCTGCCTTCGGCAGCCTTACTCCACTTGGGGTAAGGCTGCTCTGTGATGCATCCTTGGAATTTTCTCAAAGATGCATCATGGAGCAGCCAGCTTCCTCGCCCCTCATGGGACAGGGAAAACATCTGGTGGGCCCTGGGCACATGAGCTACTGCATTGTGTGACTCGTTTGCCCAGGAGGGGTAAGGCTAGCAAAAGATGGCTTTGGTTCCCCAGTCTGTCTCATGTGGCTGCACTCACTGTGACCAATGTGTGTCTATGTGTATTGTAGAAGATAAATTGTGGGGGCAGAGTAATTGAGTTATGGTCAGGAGCAACTCCCCCTGCAGGGCGTTATGGGCGGTGTGCCCCAAAGCCCTGCAGGGGCCACCGCCGCGGCTTTAACAGTTTTTGGGGGGTTTTTTAAATGTGCCCTTCGGGGACCCACCCACTCCGCTGGGAGAGGGAGTGGGTCCCCGAAGGGACAAAAAGTTTCCTCTGCTCAGCCGCCCAAAGCGTTTTCCTATGGAAAACGCGACTTGGGAGGCTGAACTCCTCCGTCCACAGCACGTATGGGACGTGCTGTGGAGGGAGGGGCTACAGCCTTCCATTGCGCTCAATGGGCACAATGGAAGATCTCGCCAGGGCGGTCGCGCTGACAGCCCTGGCGAGATAGCTTGGCTCAGGGGACTGAGGAAGGGGGAGCAGC
>QEPC01012288.1:1536058-1566654 GCA_003113815.1 Sphenodon punctatus
TTTTCTTCCATCTGATGTTAACCCTGGGAACTCCTTGCTGCTGTGTTTTGCCAGTGTTTTCTGTGTTTCCCTGTGTTTGGGGTTTATACATGATTTATTTTAAGCTTGATGTGCATTGTAGACTGTTTTTTCTTCCATCTGATGTTAACCCTGGGAACTCCTTGCTGCTGGGTTATGCCCTGGCTCCGCCTACCATTGCCCTGGCTCTGCCTACTGTTGCCCTGGCTCCACCCACTGGCTCGCCGGCCTTACTGCCCCTCCAAACTAAAAACCCACCAGCCGCCCCTGGTTATGGTCTGAGTGTTTGCAGGGCCGTCTCCCCTGACTTTGGGACCCTTGGGAAAATACCAATACCCCAAACATACCTTGTTTCCGAGTTTTATATTTTCAAGAATGTTGACAAATGGCAATTTCTAGTACTGTGTGCAGGTGAGTAAGCAATTTCCTGAGTGTGTATCTACAGCTTCCCTAAACGTGTTTAAGCAATCTAGTTATAAGACACAAGTTTTACCCCTCTTGAGCCCAAGTAGGTCTGGTGCTCTCACCATAAAATGAAGTTCTTTAATCAGTGGTTCTCAAATAGGGGTGTGTGGAAAATATTTGGGATGGAAGGGTGATGTGAGAAGAAGTACAGCTGGCAAACACCTATCTTTACTCTGACTGAGCTGGGAAAATATCTGAAATGATGAGTTATGAAGGGGACAGAAAGTTTGAGAACAAGGGTGGAGGGGAGAGAGGAATGGGGAGAGGAATGGGGAAGGGAGAAATGGAGCAAGGCATGTGTGTGTGTGATGGGGAAATGCGAATCAGACAAGAAAAATCGGGTGGCATGCCATAGTTTAGGACTGAATGAAAAGAGAAAATGTTTCTGTCGGAGCCAACAGACAAAAGGTATTAGCTCACACATAACAGTGGTCTCCCTCTTCAGATGTGGCCAGAGGATTGCTGTGATAAGGACATCAATCTTCGAGGCATTCAGAAGTGTTCTGTCCAGTCCATCCCCCGAGGTTGCCAGGATGGTCTCCCACCAATCCTTGCGCCCTGCTGCCCAGACCTTCCACTCAGTCAGAACAGCCAGCTGCAATCCTTGGATGACTGCTCCAGCATCTGTGCTCAAGTGTCTTGCAGCCTGCAAAAGCTCCCCTTGCAAGGCAGCCGTACCCTCCTGCAATGCCTTGTGCCGCATCAGGAGTGCCTGTTGCTGGAGCTGTTCCCTTCACCTGTTGTGCTCTGTGCCTTGCATAACTAGTCTTCATTCCGTGTTAATTATGGAAGACCAATATTGGTAGATGGTCTGCAATAGGGCTAAAACTCGATCTCGTGTTTTGCTCAGTTATCTTTGAGAATCATGGTTCTCAACTCGCTTTAAGTGAGAAATGATATTCGATAAAAATACCGATTCTCAACATTGCTCGGTCAAGAAATCTTTATCAAAATACTGTTTACTGTTTATCGTTACCGTTTACTGCAATTAATTGTTTATCATATACCGATTTACCATGTATCACTTACCATGTACTGCATTCATGCACAAAGTGACATTTTGTGCATGCACATTACCGGGATAAAAGCAGTACATGGTAAGTGGTACGCAGTAAATCGGTAAACGGTAAATTGCAGTAAACAGTAACGATAACAGTAAATGGTATTTTGAGAAAAAATTCTTGACAGTCTGTTACTGAGATTGTACTGAGATCTTGATTACAATTCTCGATTCTCATGATATTTTTGAAAGAAAGAAAATGTCTCTCGTTTCAGCACAGACTCTGTGATTACCACCTGCATGCCATTTGCATCTTCTGGGTGGCTTCGATCAATGCCTCAGCAGCCATTAACAGGTTTGTCAAAGGCAGAAGCCCTACTGGATGCTGTTGAACGCCTATCCTTTGGGGTGCTGTGCTGGTGCCTTGTCCTGCTCTACTACCATCTCAGCTTCCCAAAATCTTTCCATTGCTCTGTGGTGCTCTATGTTTGTTTTGTTAAGTGCACCTGGCCTCTGGTGCAGCCCCTAGCTTGTGTGAGGAGGTCATGGGCCCAGTCAGTAGTACTGAGGTGCATAGGATCTGCCTGTGTGTGGGGTCTGCCTGTGTGGGTGTGGTGGCCACCGAGGCAGTCACCCATTTCAATCCCTCCCTACTGTGTGGCCGATCCATGGCCATTCCACTCAGCAAACACAGACCCTCCCTCCAGCACTGCTCATCTAAAAACACCGTTAAAAAGGTGACCTGCTCCACCAATGATGTCTGATTGGTCCCACCTATTAGGCCCTTCTCCAGCAGCCTGATAGTCTGAGACTCCCTTCCCAGAACCCACTAGTCCCCGATTGGCTCCTGTTCAGATAAAACCCACTTGACAGAAAGAGGAAGCCAAGTAGAGTAATATCTAGGCCCAGTATCTGTGTACTCCAACCATGTTGTCTCTCTGACTGTGATCGTGGCCACACACTTCCCACCTTTGTCCTCGGGCTGCCCACATACCTACTTCTGATCCTGCTTCCCTGTCTGCCTGGTTCCAGCCTCTTCCTTCATAGATGACTTGTGGGGGATGCCATGTGCCCCCCCATTTTCAGAAACCCTATAAAACCCTACTGAACCCCCGCCCAGCCCCTGCTTCTGTGCCCCCCCACCAGAGTTACCGGTCACCTATGTCTTGCTTCCACCTCACCCTACATTCTTGTCTCCAGTCCTCCTCCCCCCTTTTCCAGTCCTTCTTGTTCATATTGGCCCAACGCTGAAGGGCGGCAGTTAGAGTGACAGTGACATCACTTGCGTGCTGAAGTTGAAAGATTGCAGCATAGAGTCTGGGTTACATACCTATGCCATGGTGGTACGGGCAGCAAAGAAAGCTTTCTTTGCTGCCCTCATTGCGTCTGCTAAGTCATGCCTGTAGGAGCTTTTCCAGGTGGGGAGGGGACTGATCAGTTCGGCCTCCCTCCACCTCACTGTCCGGGACCTGGATCAGCCCCTACAGTCAGCCGGGGGCGCCCTCCTCAAGATTCTCTGGTTTCTCAGTGTCGACCTTGCAGAGGGCATTCTTTGTGGCCGTGCCGCAGTTGTGGAGCTCCCTCCTGTTGGAGGTCTGCCTGATTACCGACCTCCCCTCTTTCCTTAGACAACATAAGACCTGGCTGTTATGCTGTGCTTTTCCTGAGGGAAAGGGGGTGGGTGGGTTGGGTTAGGGTGGTGAGGGGGTATGTTTTTATATTGTGTTTTAATAGTGTTTAAAATTATTGCTGCTTTGAATTGTTTTAGTATGTTGTTAGCCACCCCAAGATGCTTTTAGCAGGAGGAGGCAGCATGTAAATTTTATTATAAATAAATAAATTAAATAAACTCTCTGGTAACAGCCCTTGGCCTATAACACACTACGGTCTGCCCTTTGACTCAACAACTGACTCAGCTTGATTTTCTGGTTTGGACTCCTTGACCTTGGACAACCCTTCTTGGACCCAACCCTGTTGGGACCTGACTTTTCTGTCCGAATCCTGATCCATGTTCATTACCACCATACTGCTCAAGACTAGACCTTATGCCTGACAGTTACAGGGGGAGAAGGGAACCCTGAATGACAGGACAGTAGAGGGAACATCAGTGAGCAGTCCGGAAAGCGTAATGGTAGAGGTAGATTTTTAGGAGGGATTTGAAGGTTGGGATTCATTGACTTAAGTGTTCTTTTGTATCTAAATCATATTGAAACCTGAGACAAATTATTGTGGATTTTGCCTGTAAATGTATCTTCTGACAAGTCCCTCTAAGGAGAATCTGTTTATTGGAATGAATAAATTGGAGGACAGTTAGTGAGTCATGTTCAGTTAATATAGGGTGAAAACAGACATGACGCTAACCACCCTTTAACCACCCTTGGTGGTTATTTATGCTTGGGTATTTTCAGACGTTACAAGATCACAGTGAACCACGGTGAATACCCACCTGTGGTCACTGTGGCTCGAACGTCTGTTTGGCGGCCGCCAGATGTTCGCCACAGTCAATACCTGCATGAGGTCAATTTGAACCACGCTTCCCGGGCTAGCCGGGGGAATGTCCCGGGAAGCATGGTCAAAAAGATCCCCAGTGGGGACCAAAAAAAAGTAACGTCTGGCCGGTTGCCACGGCCCGGGATCCCCGGCGGGATCCCGGGCCACGGCACATCCGGCCCGACGCGGTGGCTGCAGTGGCCCCGCCGCCCGACCGTCTCCCTGGAGGGTGGGCAGCGGGGTGTGGGGGGGGGGCGGGGCCGTGCGGCCGCACGTTGCGCCGCACAGCCCCGCCCCCTCCCAGATTCCCTGCTGGGATCCCCCTGGCACATCTGATATGGCATGACGGGGTGACCCCGGTGGGGAATGAAAGGTTTGTTTTCGGTACGGGGCCAAGCAGCCCCGTAACGTCTGAAAACACCCTATGTTGCAGGGCTGTATTGATGCCCTACGCACCAAGGGTGGTTAAAGCGTGGTTAGCGTCATGTCTGTTTTCACCCATAGTCATCAAATAAATAAAGATCTATCTTTATAGATCTATCTGTCTAAATATATCTTAGACAGGGGAGCCATTTTAACCTAAAATCATCCTCTCCCCCAATCATGTCCACTAAGATTTTTTCCATCATATACCACATTCTACTTAGCCATTCAGAAATAGAGAGGCCCATGCTGGATTTCCAATTTCTTGCTATAGTATGCGTAGCAGCGGTAAGAGTAACCCCACAAGCATTTTCATAATATTTCATCAGTGGGAATTCTGGGAATAATCCCAATAGAGCAATCTGGATGGAACAGAATACTCAGTCCAGTGGTTTACCCCATAATATGCGAGATCTCTCTCCAAAAAGGGAGATTCTGAGGGCTTTGCCACCAGCCATGGAAATATGTACCAGCATTACAACAGCCTCTCCAGTAATGGTCACTAGCACTAAAGCTGGTTGTCGGGCACCCTAAATGAGACACAGAGACATTGCTTGGTTTTGAAACTGGCTGCACTCTTTATTTATTAGAGTTCAAACGAGACCAGTGGGTAATTGCACAGGCAATTTGGATCCAGTATGCTATCATCTAATAAACTTATTAACTTCGATGCTGATGTGGATGTGCCCCCCAGCGTCAGCATCGATAACCAGCAACCTCCCCCTTTCGACAGCACTCTGGCTCTGGCCAAAAAAGGGGGACAGGCCCAACTCTGGGCGTGAGTAAGGAGGTTAGTGCTCGCAGGCCAGCGGACAGCGCATGTCCTTTCTGGCCTTACCTGACATGCCTCCCAGGGTCATGACCCCAGTGTGTGCTGTGCCCGCATCACTCTGGGTATCACATCCCCATCTCTTAAGGAGATGACTCTTCCTATGCTATTCCTTACTTATTTAGCCTAATATAGCATTCTGAATCCCTGCCACTAAGGGGGAGTACTGGAAGTATTCCCCCGACCCCCCACCGCCCCTTTAACTATAAACTTCGAAGATGTTCGGCCAACGCTGCCAAATACATCTCGTTCCCAGCGGGTGACAGGTGTACATTGTCATCACGAAACAGGTCTGTCCTTCCCCGCACTATACTGGTGTGTTTAACGGTTGTTCCACCTAGCCCGATTACCCATTTTGCTATTTCCCAACTAACGTTTCGTCTAGCCCTATCAACTCTACCCAGTTTAATTGCTGTTTCCCACCTAATCCATGGGATAAAATTAACCCAAACTATATGTATACCTACAAACCAACTCTTAACTTTCAACAAATCCTGTTTTACCCTTATTATTAAATTAATCCCTTTTCTCCCTGGGAGGTTGTTTTCCCTTAGGTGAAGTACTAAGATATGTGGTTTTGATGACTCGCTCAGGGCCTTCAACAGTGGTAACAGATGGCTCCATTTCATCCCTCCTCTGCCTGTCTATCTTATAAAAAACTTGTCTTCAGGTCCTAAGTGCACACCCCAGTTGCTGTTTTCAGCAGCTCTGTTTGCCCATTGCACGAGGCTGTGGCCCACGATCCATACCACACGTCATTTGTTGTTGTTGTGCCTAGGTCCTACCGGAGACAAAAACACCATTGTTTACTCATTGAGAGGTCGAACATACTTTTTATATGTACTTGACCGCCATCTTCCCACCGCCTTAATTGCTTCCTCCGGTAAACCGGCTGCCGCAGCTGTTGTAACAGCAGCAATTCTAAAGGAGTGGGACCCAAATTCGTGTGCTGATTATTCGTGTGCTGATTATTCGTGTGCTGATTCGAGTCCTGATTATTTTAGGGCAATCTTTAGGATTGTGGTAAATTGATAACTCGTAAGGGGGGGGTCCCCAATTTGTGAGTAAATAAATATCCCAGGACTCGGGGGCGGATGACCACGTACCGCCTCATCTGTTCAACCAGACGTATGGACGTAACTCCACACTGGTATAATTCTACATTCTGTCCCTTGCTCCTCGGATCTGTTTTGGAACACCGGAGCTGGAGTTTCAGTCGGATCCGTGTCAATTCCATATCTTGTATTAGGAATGCCCGGTTTGTATTGTCCTTACTTGATTTGGCTACCACCTCACTAATTCGAAACCCTCCAAAATATGTTACAACATATGCTGATGTAAACAATTGCGTCTCGAAGGCATTGTGGCATACAGTCGTAAGCATCTGAACTAACTTCTGGAGGACAGGGGTAGTTATCGGTGCTCTGGGAGTGGCAGTGATTGGTTTCGCCCTTGCCCAGCTTTCGTACATATGCTTCAAATAGAAGCCTTTGTCGGGGGAGGGGAAACCCTTTAATCTGCTAACAAATGCTAAGGCGGCGACCTTTCCGGATATTGTACTCCCGGACAATCCTTTGTAATGGAGATGCATTGCAAACTGAATGACCTCGGGTTCGCCTACGGGAAAACCAGTCCCCCATCCCTTGCTAGCTTTGAACAACTGAAATTCCCAGAAGGCCCTACCATATGCAGTTTGAGTTCTGGGAAACAACAATCCCTGGACGACTGCCTGTGCCTGTATCTCCCAAGGTTCCAAACCCCCAGTGGTAGGGGGGTCTGGCCATTCTCTGGCTTCCGGTGCCATTTCCCGAAATCGTTTGATCTGAAACCGAGAAAGGGTGTCACCTATGCCATTGTCATTGCCTGGTACATGACATGCCATGAACAAGATGTTATCCATCAAGCATGTGCTAACCAGTGTCCGTATAAACAACATTACCCTCCCAGATCGGGACGAGAGGGTGTTGACCACGTGTACCACTGCCATGTTATCGCACCAGAAAAGTACAGTGCTGTTGGTGAAGTGCCGTGCCCAAAATAAGACAGTGACGACTATTGGAAAAATCTCCAAAAATGTTAGGTCTCTGGTAACACCCTGCTCATGCCACTCGGAAGGCCATGGCACCACACACCAGTGGGTACGGAAATTCACTCCGAACCCTGCTCCTCCTGCTGAGTCGGAGTGCACCTGCAAGTTAGCCCTAAGTAACATTCAATCCCTCCAAACGCTCACATCGTTGTAAGATTCCAAGAAGTCCAGCTGTGTCTGCAAATCCTCCTTCATGTCCCGGGTAACCCTAATTCTATAATGGGGCTGTACCTGGCCTTTCAGCTTACTGTATAGTCTGGCAAGGTAGGCTTTGCTGGGGGCCACTACTCGGCATGCAAAACTGAGGCTTCCTATCAAGGACTGCAAGGCCCATACGGTGACTTTCCGGGCTGTCATGCATTCTCAAACCTTTTGCTTCGTGCTCTCGATATTATTTCTAGGTAATCGGGATTGCTTCAATTTGGTGTCAAGTTCTATTCCTAAATAGGTAATAGTCATGTCTGGACCTTCTGTCTTTTCGGGAGCAACTGGGACACCAAGCTCCCAGGCTAATTCCTGGAAAAGACACAGGGCGATTGCACACTTGCCTTCATTGGGTGGGCATATTATTAGGAAATCATCCAAATATTTTGTTACTTTGCCCTCCCGCAAACGCTGCCTGAATATCCATTCTATGATTCTATGAACTGAAGCGCTCAAACGCAGAACAGGATATGGAGCACCCCATGGGCATGGCTCGATCATAGTAATACTTGCCTTGAAAATGAAATCCCAACAGATGCTGACTACTGAGGTGCACTGGAAGCAGGTGGAAGGATGACTTGACATTGCACGTTGCCATCAGTGCACCATGCCCCATTGCCCTTGCCTTATCTACTGCTTCGTCAAATGATGCATACCTAATGGATGCGAGGTCCCTAGGTATTGCATCATTCACTGAGCTGCCCCGGGGGTAGGATAGATGGTGTATCATCCGAAATTCCCCAGGTGTTTTCTTGGGGACAATACCCAACGGGGATATAACCAGATTGCACATAGGGGGGTGATCAAAAGGGCCAGCCACCCTGCCCTCTGCTACATCCTTTGCGATTTTTTCTTTCGCTAGTTCCTCTCGCCCTTCCAGAGATTTTAAGTTCCGAATTATCCTATGTTGAGGGACTGGGCCAGCCGGGATGAGAAATCCCTGTCTAAAACCTTGTACCACATATTGCACTTCTAACCAGTTGGGGTGCCCCTCCAATGCCCTATCTAGGTTCTCAATTAGCACTGGTGATGTTCCTCAACCTCCCTTTCCATTCGATCCCCCCTGGTTAAACCTGCCTCGGATACCCCTCTGCTTAGGGCGATAGCAGTTAATTGCTGGGTGCCCACCTCCACAATTGGAGCAGCCATGCCGAAACCTGTAAGTGGTTTGGTTTCACTGGCCCACCTTGTTGTATTCCCAACAAGGGCCCAGTCCACTTTGTCCCATTCTGCGACTGTCACCGCGAAAAGGATCATTCGCGGGCTCCACCCCCCTCGCGCTAAAGGGTGCCCACTGTCAGCCCGGGATGCATTTGTGGCATCGATCATGCATTTGAGCCACAAATCCAGTGCATGTTTATCCCATGGGAGCCCTGGCATGTTGGCCGCTCTATGACTAAATGCTTCATCATAGCGTAACCATGCTCCATGGGGGCCTGTGCCATGCACCCTACGGACGATGTCCACATATTTATGCAGCTCTAGCCCACATCCAGGATCAGCCTGCATAATTACCCCCATGTAAACTGCATATGCGGATGTCCAGTTGTCCCAGTTGCGATCTGCCTTTGGGTGACGGAACTTCTCTTTGTCTTTCGTATCCCCTTGTGCCGCGTGATCCGCAAGCGGATCACTGAACAGTAGTGCAAGGAGGTCAACATACTCCCCTTGCCAAATTTGTTCTTTTGTTGATTGTGGCAAATGATTGCCAAATGGCGCAGCTACATCTGGTATGACACACACCCACACCCAGGGGACGGGTCACCCTCGGTGTTTCTGTGACCGAGGTAGCTTGTGATGAGTCGCTCAATACGGTTGAGGGGGCAGGGTCCACGGGACATGCTGCCCCCCCAATTGATCCACCCACCACCCCCCGGGGCTGGGGACTCCTGTCCAGTGCTTGGGAATGTCGTTGGGATGACTCACGTCCAAACCCCATTAACCTTGAGGAATTGAGGGGCCGCTTGTTGTTGGCCCTGTGCTGCCTGATTTGTCAGGTGTAGGATTGCCTGACCTCCCACCCTAATATTCTGTGATTCTGCAAGCCTACCAGACCCCAAAGCTGACTGCAGAGCTGTTATGTCTCCCCCCACCCCCAGTTTCGTTAATCGCTGTGGCCCCTTGACTAACCGGTTCCCAAGTTCCACTGTCCAGCAAGCTCACCATACTCTAATGCCCCTTGTGGTGCTCACCTAAGAGGTTCTCTTGCCTCCTGTGTCCATTCTTGCACCCCTTGACTCAGCTCTGCTTCCAGCGCCAGGATCCTCCTCCACATTTCGGCGTCTCCCTGCTCCCTATCCTGGTCAAACCTGTCGACTCTCCTCCTGCTTGCTGGTGGTTCATCACCTGCGGGTGGATATGGCAACCCAAGAACCCCCAGCTCAGCAGCCTGTGCGTGAGGGTCAGAGGCCGTTCCCCTAGTAGGTGAGGCAGTCCTCATCGCCCTGTGGTGCTGGTAATCTCCAAGGCCAGGAATGCCTTGGTGGTCCAAACTATCTGTCCCAGTGCCACAACTGTGTGTGGAGGGTCGCCCCCTTTCATCCATCATATGGGATGTCTGCCTGCATCTAGCCCCCCCATGGGCGCCTTGTCCTGAAATCGACATTTGAGGGCCCTCCCCAGGTGGAGGGGCCATGCCCAATGGGTAAGTGCCTCCATAACAGGGCCTCTGTTGACCCCACTGAACTTTGACCCCACTGAGCTTTGGGGGCTGCAGGGGGTGAGGCTCACCCCTCCCCGCCCCCCTGTTTGATCCATACATGCTCGCTCATGCTGGTGAGGGTCCTACCAGGTCCCCCTCATCCTGGTATCTAGCTGGGGGTTGCACTACCCTCTCCCCGCACTGCAACACCTGCTGTCTAGGGGGGCTGGTCTGATATCCCATTGGATGGGACCCCCGGTATTCCCCACTTGACTCCCCTAGGGGGTTTTCCTCCTCCTTCCCCCCCATTGGTTCTGGGGCCCTCCCCAGAGTCTAAGGCCACGGCGCAGGGGGGCATTGCTTGGCCAGCAGGGGGTGGAGGGCGTGCCTGCATTTGGGCCTCACACACAGCGAGGCGGGCCATCATCACGACTCTAGAAGGGATCCCCTCCCCCGACACCTCACTCTGGTCGGGTGCTGCAGGAACAGCGGGGCCAAGCTGTGCAGCCTCCACCGGCTTCTCCTTTTGCCTCCCACCCCTT
Organism: Sphenodon punctatus; assembly: GCA_003113815.1. Lineage (NCBI taxonomy): Eukaryota > Metazoa > Chordata > Lepidosauria > Sphenodontia > Sphenodontidae > Sphenodon > Sphenodon punctatus. The sequence continues at coordinate 1,546,760 of QEPC01012288.1, forward strand.
TCTTTTTGGTGCGGCCCATCCTGCTGCTTCCGTCTCTCCCGATCGGACTAAGGCCTGCGATCAGCAGCGAGGGAAGCCCTATGCTGATCCAATCTCCAATCGCTGCCGAATGCCGCTCACATGGCCGTAGAGTGTCTCTGCCCTTCCTAAAAGGGGCGGGTCCGCTCAATCCCACGGGCACCTGAAATGTTCAGGCACAGCTTTCTGGTTGCCATGGCAACCCAATCACAGGCAAGAGCATTCCTGTGTCTCCCTCCTACCGGGGCTCAACAAATTCCCCGTCGCTGCCATTGCGGCAGTGAAGAGGGCTTTTCTTTATATGACATGGAGTAAGAAGCTTAATTTGTACCTCCTGAATCTCTAGTGAGGGTTACTATATGAGCATCTTTTCCCAAGTTTTATCCCACTGCTTCTTTTCAATAGGTTTTCCTAGATCTCTCTCCCACTATATCTCAGCTCTCCCTTTTTGAGACCCAGTTGTAGAATTTTTTAGAGCTTAGATAATCCACCTTTAACTAGCCATCTGGCTAATAGTACCAACTCCAGTTCATTAGGATTCCTGCAAAAATGTTTTATTTGTTTTACATTAGCAAAAACACTTCTAAGCTGTGAATATTGTAGAAAGACTATCTTTCTTTGTAGTAATGCCTGTATGCCATGGATGGAAAGAAACTCCCTCCCCCAGAAACATAAAATGTTGAAAACTCCCAACTGCGGACAATGAATCATCAAAAATATTACAAGGGTCCTGATAATATGAGGAGCCAGGAATTATTTCCAGGAAATGGTAACTTTGATTTCATAGAATTTGGGAAACCCTTGTCAAAAGACTCTCCGACTGTTCTCCTCATCCTATGGGGCTAATTTTGAAAAATAGTCAAGCTTTTCCTCACTTATAGTTAAAAAGAATAGCCCTGCCCTCCTTTATGCCAGTAGAAATCCAGAGTAACCATGGAAATCTGGGTTTACATAAATATAAATGCCAAAAGAATCCGGCCTGGTTGTTTTTACCCTACATATACATACATTTCTAAGATTATTGATCATCTTCTCAGCAACATCAGCTGAGCTAAATTTGGAAGGATCGTGGGAGCATAAACATAGACAGGAACACACGAAGTTTAATAAATCATCCAACTTCAGTTTGGAATTCAGACTTATTAGCTCAGGTTTTGTTTTTTGCTCAGACACATAAACCCAAGAAAAGTATCAAATGCAAACTTGCTATAAAAGTCATAGCACTGTGTGAGATTAAGAGGTCCAGGAAATATCACCATATTACTGAGGAGAATGAACATCTGCGTTAGCTATGCAGTGATGATCAGTAAACAGTATCAGATCCAAAATAGAAATCACTATGATTCTGGAGAATATAATGCTTTATAAGTAATATTATCAAATATAGCAGAGTAGTTCATTCCCTAAAGACTTGTTGTGTGTTAAAATTTAAATGGCACATTCCTTCAGGTTCAACCAATTTAAAATGGACTTGATAGACTTAATGAGGTGACACTATATGAGGCAGATTACAGTGAGAAACTAAACATGGTCAAAACCTGGCTTCTAGAGTTCCAAGTAAGCATGTTGGGAGCTTTTAAAATGTTCATAGCTGGCTTAAGGATTCTTGAGAAGGATCAGTGAAATGATTCTTTGGCTGGAACCCAAACCTAACCTACAAGTTACGTAAAAACCAATCTTATTTGTGAGTGGGATCTTCAGGGTCACATGCAACTGCCTGCAGGGGAAGCAAAGCTTTTTTCTCCTTTACATAATAGCAGCTGATTAAACCATCTTCCTAGGGAAGACAGCAAAAATGAAAGGTATAACTCTAATAAGGACAGGCAATGAGGTGAGACAGGGCCCAAGAGCCTGAGGGAGTCCATGCTCCTGGTGCAGCTGCATCCCTTGCCAAATATCCTTGGACCCATCCCATCTTCTGCACCAGGGCCCAAGGATATTTTCCTTAACAAGGCCCAAAGGAATGCACAGCCCACACATTAGCAGGGTGACTAAAATGCAGAATTAACGTGATTATTTTTTTGTCAAATGTTGAATACAACTGAATTGCATTTTGGGGGGAGGAGGGTTGCCTTTCACTTTTCCTTCACCATTTATACACTAGGGCCCTTTTCACACAGACACTCTAACACTGATCAAATGGGGGTTACATTTTATTATACATGTTGCAGGGCGCCCATAGAGCACACCTGCAGCCCTGCAACCTGTATAATAAAATGTAACATCCATTTTATCAGTGTTAAGCGTGTCTGTGTGAAAAGGACCAAGGTTTTGTTAGGGTTGCCACCTAGGTATATTTTTCCAGGCCACTTATGAAAATACATATTGCAGGGCCTGCATTGGCATCTATGGCACCAATTCAGGCCCTACAACATGTATTTTTCATAGGTGGCCTGGAAAAATTGTATAAATGATTGCATTGCTTTTTATGCTCATTCTTATTTTCTTGGAAGGAAGAGAAATTTCAAAGTCAACTCAGGAGTAGATTGTCTTTCCATGCAATAGTTGGTCAAGAGATTACTGGTGCAGTCAACCTCCAGAACCTCAATTTGACACATATGTTCGCTCTGCATGTGAAATAGACATCGAATATTCTATATTTATATGCCTTTGGTAGAGCCCCCTTTGAAATGAGTAAATCATCATAAAAACTATCTCAGTCAAATGGAAATATACACATACATGTCTTCCTTGGACGTGTTTTAGATGTACACATGAAGACGTTACGAGATCACAGTCAACCACAGTGAACCACACACAACCCCGCAACAGGGCCATCGGGCCCCGAACGTCTTTTCGGCAGTCGCCAGATGTTCACCACAGACAATCTCCAGCAGGGGACAAAGCTAACCACCCATTCCGGAGGTCCTGCCTGGACCATCTCCGAAAGGGTGGGCAAAGCAATTCCCACCGGGAAACAGCAAAAACGAAAGACTGAATGGCAACTACCAGCCGGAAGCAATCAAAATGATTCCCAGCCTGGGACAATGCATGCAGTGTTGCTGCCAGGCAATGAGCAGGAACACAGGCCGCAGAGGGAGATTTAAAGGGCACACAGCAGCAGGGGGAAGTGGCGGGATGGAGCGAGGTGGAAGGGAGAAGAGAGCGGAGGGCGAGCGAGCAAGGGAGGAGACGGAGGAGGTGCAGGCGGTGGTTGTGCTACACATGGAGGCAGTGGAGGGAGAGCAGCAGCAGCCGGGCTAGTCCACCCCACAGCCAACAACCAGTTCAGGGGACGAGGCACCCCGGAAATGAGTAAGAGGAGCTGGGGGGGAGCGGCACCGGGGCACCAAGGGGGGTGGATGGGCCAGCGAGAGGGGGGATAGGAGGAGGGCCGCAGGACTCAGGGACCAAGGCTACCAAACCCCCCCCCTTATGACCCACAGACATGGAAATGGGCCCAGGAGCCGGAGCCCCCAGAGGAGACGGGCAGAGGGCATATGGAGGAGGAGGACCAGGAGGACCCTCGCGGGAGATAGCCATACCACCGAGGGGGGCACTGGGGGCATGGGGAAACCCAGGACTTTATCAGGATCTGGGGGTCCCTAGAGCACCAGCTGGAGCTAGCGGTGAACCAGAAGAACGAGCACGTGTACCAGGAGATAGTGCGGGACATGGAGGCGGCGGGGCACCACAGGACAGTGGCCCAGTGCCACTCAAATATGAAGGAGCACAAGAGGGGGTACAAGGCCATCAAGGACAACAACCGGAGGTCCGGGCATGGAGCCAGGACCGCCCCCTACTATGACGCCCTGGACCGCATACTCCAGATGAAGGAATCCATTGTTGCTCCACATTTTGTGGGGAGTGCAGTGGTCCAGGGCACAGAATGCTCCCCTCCCCTCACTGCCCCGCTAGAAGGCACCAGATCCAGGGCCCCCGCTCCCAAGAAGAATGTCCCGGGACCTCGGGGAGCAGCAGGCCCCCCATGCACACCAGGTCTGAGAGCCCCCACCCGATGTTGGACCCGAGAGAATCCGAGGCTGGCACACTGGTCACCCTCAGTCAGTGGAAGCAGGGGGACCCCAGTAACACCAAGGGGCTAGCCTCTTAGGGCTCCGAGACCGACATTGAGGGTAAGCAAGTGGGTGGGAGGGGAGACGGACTGGAAGGGAAGGGCCGGGGGGGACCACAGGCCACCGGCCCTCCCCCAGCAACCCCATATACCCCAGACCATGAGAAAGGGGCCTGGGGGCCGCCAAGGACCATGGCCCACCTACAGCCACCCACCCCTACCCATGTCCTCACAGGTCGTGGCACGCCCCAGTACCCGGGACAGGCAGGTGAGGGGGATGGTGGTGAGCAGCCCCAGGAGCAGCCAGAGGTCACAGGTGAGGCTACACAGCAAAGGGGAAGAGGGGGCACTGGGGGAGGCTGGATGGGGGACCTGGGGTGTGGGGTGAGGGGGCCTGGGCCTGGGGATTCGCCAGGGGAGGGCACCGGCTAGCCACCCGAAGGGGGGGGCAAGACCCCACAGTGGTGGCATGGTATGGGGGGCGGGCAGCAGGGACGTCTAACCAACCCCTACTGTGCACTCCAACCGGGCAACCCGCTGAGGCCCAGCCACCCGGCCCCGAACCCCCGGCACAGCAGATGAGGGAGCAGCAGGCATGGATGTGGTGCTGGAGGGAGGAGCAGGCAGAGGACATAGTCCACACCACCACCGAGCAGGGAGATCAGATGATCGCGGCCATCGACCGCATGGAGGCGGCCACCGAAGGGCCTGTAGGTAGAGGTGTGCCTCGAATGGAGGTGGGAGTGCCGGGTGCACAGCAGGCAGGTGGAGGCATTCAGGCAGCTGGAGCAGGCCATTGACTGGATGGCGAAGGAGCACTCTGCCAAGATGGACCGGTCCCATGACATAGGCACCTAGCTGCTTCTGAAAGTAGGGACCATGAGCACCTACATGATGGCCACTACCCCACCGGGCAACCTGCCTGCCCCAGCCCCGATGCCAGGCCCTGCAGTGCCCCCACCGCCTCTGCCACCGCCCCAGGCACCGCCACACCCACAGGGCCCACACATCCGCCTACCTGGTCCCTTCAGGCCTCCAGAGGGAACAGCCACCCAGGGGGACCCCTCTGGCTCCGGGACCAGCCTCCCTCCCAACACCACCTGCCCCTCAGGACACCATGGCCTCCCAAGACACCATTGGGGAAATGGACAGCTGGGGGAGGGGAGTTCCCAAAGCTGCACGGCGGCCACAGGGCAGTCGAGAGGATGGCCCCAGAGATGCCCAGCTTGGGGGGAAGGAGGAGGGTGGGATGAGGGGGGAGGGCATGGCACGGGGTGGTGGGTGGTGGTGGTGGTGGTGAGGATACATGTAGGGTGTATGCACAATAAATGCATGGGTACTACAATAGCAGCCATTACTGAGTGCCACGGCCATGGGGAGGGGGTGGGAGGGTATTCAGGGGCAGGGGCTGGGTGCCGGTGGTGGCCCCAAGGTGGTGGTGATGGTGGTGTGCGGCCTCACGCTGCAGCTTTCCGGCTGATCTGCCGCACCAGCGGGCAGCTCGGATGCGCTTTGCGTATTGGTACTCCCTTGGGTTCTCAGCATTCACATAGAGAGGTATGGGGTCGGGAGGGTGCTGGGGCACGGGGTAGTCGAGGGCAGACCCATCGGTCTTGCACACATTGTGCAGCCCACAGCAGTCTCTGATCACCAGGGCTGAGGTCTCCACCATGTAGTCCAGCCGGCCCGTGAGGCGCCTCCAGCGCTGCTTGAGGACCACAAAGGTCCTCTCAACCACGGTCCAGCAGGCACACAGGCGGGTATTGTAGAGCACCTCCACAGGGTTCTGAGCGACCAGGTATGCCTTCATCAGCCACCAGGTGAGGGGATAGGCTGGGTCCCCCAGGATGAAGGGGGGCATCAACACCCCCTCAATCGGGGACATCCCCATGTTCGCAAAGTCCCCGTGGTACATCCGGGCATAGAAGGGAGAGATGTCATGATCCGGCATCGTGGCTTCAGCCAGAGTGGCCGGTGTAAATTCCGTGAACTGGTGGCAGCCCCGGTGGTCCACGACCACCTGCAGCTGCAGGGAGTGGTAACCGTGTCAGTTGACATACTCCGAGGCCTCCCCATTGGATGGGTGGAGGATCGCTATGTGAGTGCCGTCCATGGCACCCATGCAGTTCGGGAAGCCTCCAGCCGTGAAGCCGTCCAGCATGGCCTCCTGGTCCACCAGCTGGATCACTCAGTCCAGCAGCACACCCTCCACCACCTCGCAGATGTCTCACAGGATCCCGGCGATGGTGCTCACTCCAACACCAAAGTGCTGTGAGACGGACCAACAGGAGTCAGGTGTTGACAGGGCCCAGACCCCAATGGCCATATGCTGGACCATGGGAATGGGGGCCCACATGGGGTGCACTGCCGCTCCAGCCAGGGTGTCAATAGCTCCGCAAGTCACTGGAGGCTGCGCCTGTCCATCTGAAAATGCACTCTCCAGGTGGCCTCATCGCAGTGAGCCAGTGCCCAAGCCCACCACCCCTGTGCCCACTCCGTGACCCATACCCACCGGACAATGGAAATTGTGAGCAGGGTAGCATGCCCCACGGTCTCCCTCCGCCATTGGAGGTGGACGACCACCTTGCAGAGCACCGCTGTCTGCTGCCTCCTGGACCACTCCCAGGCCGCTCCCGGGACGTTCGCTGTCTGTGTGTCTTCCCCCTGTGCCAGTTCTCTGCCCCGTGGGTTCCTCCCATGCCTGGGCTGCCTGTGTTGCTGTGGGGTGGCCTGTGCTGTTGTTGGGGTTCTGGGTGCCATTCCCCATGTCCTGCTGTGCCCCCGGGCTGTCCCCCCCTGCTTCCCTGGCCCTGGTTCCCCCCCTTTGCCCATTGTGCTGTGTGTGTTGGCTGTCCCACTGTGTTCCCCCTTCCCTTCCTTTCCCGTACGGGTGTGTATGCACCCAGGCATGTGCTTGTGCTGTGTGTTCCACTGTGACCTCATTTTCCCTGTGCCTGTTGTGTGTGCTGCCTCAGCTGCTCGTCTCCCTCCTCCCCCTCCCTTCCCGTTTCCCTTGTGTGGGTGTTTTCTTTTGGCGCTTTTGGCTTCGTTTGCCCTCTGTCAGCCATGTTTGCCTCCCGCCCCTCCCCAGAGCCTTCTGGGTGTTTTGACCATAGCCCGGAATTGGCGTTACATCTGTAGCGCTGCCCCAGGTGGTCCGATTCCCTGCCGTTGTCCCGCTCCTGACACGTCTGTTCAGGGCCTTCCTGGACCATGGGGGGTGGTTGGTCGGCTCACCACCGCTGGGAATCCACTGTGGTGATTCGGAACCGCGTAACTTCTGACATCACCCAATATCTTCCTTTGATTTCCTTCAAACTGAGCACCATCATTAGACAGTGAATTGGTATTGGTCTTTCCAGCATATTTTTGGAACATAGTTTTATTGTAGAAAATCATTTCCATGAAAAATAAAGAATTGTGAAAACAGGGTTATAAACATAGGCCTCAATCCAAGGTCTGTATGACCAAACCTATCTTCTGCCTAGAGAATAAAAACCCCACCCCTCGCCACTTGGCAGAGGAAGAGGAGGGGGTGCTATAAAGAATGTGAGTGGCAGGAGAGTCAGGGGCAGAGGATTTGTCTGAGGGTACCGTGTGAATGCACGGAGTGCACTCTGCGCATGTGCAGGTCTGGTCTGTGTGTGGACCTTGGATTAGGGCCATAGTTGTTTAAGATAAAGCAAGGTATTCTCAACAATTTACGTTTGATGCATAAATTATTTTCAGTTTCCTATTTTGGGACTTCGACATGCATTCTGTCCCTCATTTGAACTTCGGCAAGCACAGAGAGAGAACTTGGAGTTTAGAAAGTCGGCCAGATTCATTAAGAGGATGCTAACCTCTGAACCCTTTCTACCATATTTCTGTATAGTGTACGAGTACACTCCATTCCTGGTGTTTGATTGTATTACAGTATGTTTTAATGCTAGAGCTTGCAGCACTTGTTATAACTCCAGAATATTTCCTTTTCATGTGATGAAGAAATATATACTTACAAGCCTACAAATCTATCAAAGGCCACTCTGTTTTACATCACTACACGACACACTCATGGTGTAGCTGGCTTCCCCCTATTTTATACAAGGAGTGCACATTGCTTTTTTTGTTAGTCCATGCCTGATTTCCTTTTATCATAAATTGTAGTCCCCACAGAATAGGAAGATATTTGTTAATGTTACTTGTGCTTGAGCTATGAACATGATGTTTAGATTTGGAAAGATGGTTAAAATGAAAAATCAGAATTACTGTTTGGAGAAGGAACTCAAACTCTGTGAAATACTGACACAAAACATTGCACCCATTGTTATGGGATAAGGTCAGTAGTTCAAATAGTATTGATATTACAGACAGTTGCTAAAGTGAAATTGAAGAAGTGCTGATATATATTTTTAAGGGCCTCTCTTATACACTCAGTTATGTAGAGCACCTTAAAAGTGTGGTGGGCTTGTGGCAAGAGGGTGATGATTTAGGGAACAGTCCCACAACAGCACGACTAACCATAAAATCAAAAAATGTATGAGCATTAGATTTCATAGGCTGTCCCCTCCATCTCAACCCAATTTATAAGTGTTCTCTCTCTTAGACACACAAACACACACACTGATGAGAATAATTTTTCTTGAAGAAATGGAATTTCCAGGAAAAGGGTCTAGAGTATAGAAATGTGTCATTATTGAACTACCCACACACCCACCTGTCCGCATATGAAAGAGGTGTGTCCATTTCTCTCAGTCAAAGACACCTTCCAGCAGGAGCATTCTTAGAATTATTGCAATTATTAGGACATGGCAATTAGCCATGCTCTAAAGGGAAGTCTTGCATGTAGCAAAGAAGAATCATAGGCCTGAAAGGGCCCTCAGGAGTTATTATCTAGTCTGGAATGGTGTCTGTACAACGGGGGCATGCAGATTGCTGCTCCAATGTTGTGGAACTCCCTCCCCCTAGAGGTCCCTCTGTGTCCGAGCCTCAGCATCTTTCAGAGATGGTATAAAACATTTCTTTTTAGTAGGGGTGGGACACAGGACCCCAATTTTGGCTTCAGTTTTTTGTTTTGTTTCGTTTTTGGATCCCTGAGTTTCGGTAAGTAGCTCGGCTTTGGTTCTCTGTTTTCTTTCCCACTGAAATAAATGGGAAATCTTCACACTGACTTCAATGGGAAGAACCAAGGATCGAAACACAGGGGTCTGGAACTGAAAGAAAACCCCAGGTGGGCCATCACATCCCCACCGCACCACTCCTGGCCTTGGAGGGTGGGGGTGGGGATCCACATCCCTAACACCCCCATCCCCTGTGGTCCAACTTTACCCCCACCCCCTGGGGCCCTGCATTTCCTGCCTCCGGTCCAGGTCTGGACAATAGGGGTGAGGAAGGGCCACCAGCTCCGTTGCCGGCAGCAAGCCTCCTCTGTTGCTCTGTGGTGGTGGGAGTTGGCTCCGCTGCCAGGCCTTCTCTTCTACAGAGTGGCAGAGAAGACCTGGCTGCCCGGCAGTGGTATCAGCTCCTGCCACCACCCAGCAGCAGAGGAGATCTGGCCACTGGTAGCGGAGCCAGCTCTGCTGCTGGAATGCTGGGCCATCTCCTCTGTTAGATGGTGAAGCCCTCTTTTTTCTTGATTTGCTGCTGGTTCAGGTCCAGGAGAAAACATTGCTGGATCTCCCTGCTCCAGAAGTACACATGCACAAAACAGCTGCTGAGGCCATTCTGCACATGTGCAATCATTTCCCAAAATAGTGCCAGCACTGTTTCCATTTTGGAAAAGGGTTGCACATGCACAGAATGGCTTCAGCAGTCATTTTGTGCATGTGTGCTGCCGGAGCAGGGAGCACCAGCAGCATGTTCTCCTGGACCTGAACTGGCGGCAGACCAAGAAAGAAGAAGCCTCCAGTGATGTGGCTCAACCACCTGGCAGGGGAAAAGGCCTGGCAATGGAACTGGCTCCACTGCTATTGACTAGGCCTCCTCTGCTACTGGGTGTTGGTGGGAGCTGGCTCCGCTGCTGGGTGGCCAGGTCTTCTCTGCCGCCCCACAGTGGAGAAGTCCCGGCAGCTTGGCAGCAGAGCCGGCTCCCACCACCACCCAGCAACAGAGGAGGCCTGACTGCCAGCAGCAGAGCCAGCAGCCCTTCCTCATCCTCTGAACCCAGACAGGCAGTGGTAAGTGCAGGGCCCCGGTGTGTGTGTGTGTGTGTGTGTGTGTGTGTGTTAGGGACGTGGATCACTACCCTCACCCTCTGAGGCCATCTTGGATTACTGGGGAAGGTTTCCCAGGCCGGCTCTTCCCAATGAAGTCAATAGGAGGATTTCCCATTGACTTTAATGGGAACATAAGATCAAAAAATTGGGAACCAGGATGGCCCAAATTTTGGATCCTTCGGCTTTAAACTGAGACAGCCATTTTCGGGCCATCTCAGTTCAAACTGAAACCGAAAGTGGGTAGGGTTTTTTTGTGGAATTATATTTTAATGTCTTTCAGTTGTATTTTATGTTTTTGTAAGCTGCCCTGAGCCTTTGGGAAAGGGCAGGGTAAAAACATTAATAAATAAATCAAATCAAATCAATGAATATGTTTATCTAGCCACTTCTTAAAAATACCTGGCAAAGAAGTCACCGTTTTTCTTGTCAGCCTGTTCCATTAACTATCTGTTTTTATAATTAGGAGGTTTTTCCTGATTATAAGTTATAAATCCAACTTCCTTCAGCTTGAACCATTGCCTCTTGTCTTACCCTCAATAGGAAAAATAATAATTGTTACCCATATTTTATATGACAACCTTGCAAATATTTTAAAATTGTTATATTCCACTTAGGGTGCAATTTTCCTAGGGGTGAATCTGGATTTTCACCCAGTTCCAATTTCCATCGGAACCGGGCATTTCATTCAGTCCAATCAAAGTCTGAACACAATGTATTATTATTTAATTTGTATGTGATAAACACCATTTATTGTAACTTTTAATCAGCATTTCTCACGAATTGTCAGCTATATAGCCACCATGCACCACCTACACATGATTGGTGCTCAGGCTGTCATTGGCCCAGAGTGCATACTGCATAACAGACACTTTCACATAGCTGTTGGGAGGTCTAAACAGGCCCTCACAATAGCGATGTTCCCCAGGAAAATCAAGCAGCAGCAGCAGAAGTGACTGAGTACCTGGTGCTGCTCCTGTTGCTCCTTCCAGCAGGGAGCCCCACTTGTCCCTGTTAGGGATGTGCATGTCTTTTTTGTTATTACAGTAATGATAATGAAAATTATTTTTTTCATTATCATTATTGCAATAACAAAAATGACAAATAATAATAATGAAAATAGAAACGAAAACAACTTTGTTTTTGAAATAAAGGGGGGAAACTGAAAAACGTATTTCCGGCTATACCTTTTTTGATGCTTTTTCAATTCTGATGAACCTTGGGACAGATTTTACCCCCAATGGAGGGAACTAAGTGTACCATATTTCGAAAAGATTAGATAAAAGGAACTGATTTTGGACGTAATTGAATGTTGTGATTTTAAGAAAAGCTCCATACATGTTCATGACTACAACTTCTTTATATTCCAAGCAATTTGCATAAAACCTGAAAATATTATGTCCCTCCACAAGATTAATAGTCCTGCCTATTTTCAGAAAGATTGGATAAAGGGTCCTGATGGTATAAGACATTAACTTGAAAATCCATTTTCAGCTGTACCATTTTTATATTCCATCCTGTTTGAAGATATTTGGCAAGAATGTATCCCATACATTCCCCGTCATCTCTGACAAACTACAGAACAATTTGATAAAGGGACCCGATTTTATAAGCAATTGAAGTTGTCCCCTTGAAGACCATTATTCAGATAAATAGCAGCACATGCAGTGCCAGTCAGAGGCAAGCACCTGGCATAGCAGGGGGAGAGAGGCTGTAGGAGGGAGGATGTGGGGCAAGACTGACAGACATATTCACTGGCCAATTACTGCATGCGTCTAGCTTTACAGGACCAATCGGTAGTGACTTTGAGGCAGGCATAGGGGACGGCCCTGAGGCGGGCAGAGAATGGACATAACTAGGAGTTTGGAGATAGCATCCCAGAAATCAGGAGACTTAGTTTACACATCCAGGCTGGCCAGTTATCATCACAATCACATCCTGCAGCACTGTGACAGAAGACATAAGAGAATCTCTATTGGCTCTTTCCTAAACAGATGCTTCTGACTTCCCAGTAACAAGTGGGGGAGAGATGTTGGGATGGTCACAGAACAGAATGAGGATATTTGGTTGACATTTCTGCTGGCCAATTGGCATCACAAACCGATCTTATAACACAGTGACACGTAAAAGAATCCCTGGCATAGGATCCTTCTCTGCACATGTTGTGCAGGCATAGAAAATTGGGACCCTTTATCACATCATTCTGATATTTGGCAGAGATGATCGTGAAAGTGTGATATACAGTCCTGTGAAATTTCATGTACACTGACTGGACTACAAAGATGTTGCAGTCAGACATACATTTATGAGTTAATTGCTTATACCACCAGGACCCTTTATCCAATCCTTCTGAATATGGCATATATAGTAAATCTTGGAAGGGGTATAAACATGACAAGTTTCATCTGCATTAAATGTGAGGAAAAGAAGTTACAGCTAAGAAGGTATATGAAGATTTCTGCAAGATAATATAATTCAGCTGCTTATACAATTGGATTCTTTATCCAATCTTTTTAGAATTTGGTACACTTAATGCCTTCCATTGCAGGTATAATCAATCCACATTTCAGCCAAATATAATGAAAAGCAAAAAAGGTAGAGCTGAAAATGTGTTTTCCATTGAAATCAATGAAAATGAAAATCAAAGCACAAACAAAAATGAAAATTTGATATTTATGAAAATAAAAATGACAGATTTAAATAATGAAAATGAAAAAATGAAAACAAAAACGACATGGGTCCCTGCTGCCCATCTCTAATCCCTGTCCCTTGGATCCCAGGGAATAATAAGAAATGGCAGCAGACGTGTCTGGGGACCTGATGCTGCTCCTGATACCACTCCTTGCTGCTCACCATGACTGGGGACAACAGGAAAAATCCTTGATTCCAGGTAGCAGCAAGGAGTGATGGCGGTTCCCCAGCATCTCCACTTTAGGATCCCTGGTAGCACTCCTGGGGGAGGCCTCTGCTAGGGGGCTTGGAGGGTTTCAGGTAGCACGCCAGGATGGCCTCTGCCAGAGACCCTGGAAGAGTCGGATTTGGACCCAAATTGAAAACCCTGCTGCCGTGTCAGGCTGTGACAATACTGGGCTAAGATGGACCATTAGTCTGACTCAGGCAGGTTTAGTTTTAGAATAGCAGTAGGTCTTTGGGAGCTGCCAGTCTCAGTAGAGAAGTACTACAATGTCACATCTCTGACTCTCACCTGTTTTGAAGGAAACACTGTGCATGTGCATTCATAAGTGTGGGGGAGAGAATCAGCAGTGGTTCCGATAAATACCACCTCGGAATAACAGCTTCTCATGGGCCTCGGGCTCCAAGAGCTGATGCCGGCTTGGGGTTTGTTGACCTTCCAAAGATGATGCTGTAGGCAAATGCCCACTTTTCCCATTGGTCAAGCTGGCTCTGCTGAAAGAGAAGCTTTTTATCAGAATGTGACATTGAAGTGTTCGGATTGGTTTATATTTGCTTAGTTTCTCTGTAAGTGCCAGTATTAATGGAGTTCACTTAAGTTTATCTGACATTCTTGACCAAGTTTCTAACCTAAACAAGTTATAGTTATTTTGAGCACATAGGTTCCTATCTGACTTCCAGTGACGTCTTTGGGAAGTAGTCTTTAATGGAAGCTGGACTGATAAGTCTTGCATAAATAATTTGAGTTGAATTAATTATTTCACTCCATTCTTACCGGATCTATATGAATCAGTACAAGTATATTTCTGAAAAGTGATACTGTATTAAGCAAGAATTAGAGAAACTATTTAACTCTGATGTAACCAAAGAATGAGACTTTTGATCTGAAGAGAGAAAGTTATTATAAAGTTATGTTTTAAAGTAGCCATGCTACTTTTTTCAAAAGCTGTTGTTTATGACATATCACTAGATGAAATTATGCAGAAAAATTATGCAGACACTTATTTTGGATTTATTAGTTGGAAACTACAAGCTTGACTAATTTTAGCACCAGTTTGGGGAGGCGGGAAGGTGAAGCAAGCATTCTAATTACTGCAAAGGTCCAAGTTGTTGGTTGGAATGGTTGCCATAATGGTAAGATTAATGTCACCGTGTTCCCAGTTTGAAATCTGAAAGATTATGCTGTGCATTCTTTTCTATTTTTAAAAAAATGAGCCTGAGCAGTTATAAATTCTGAAGCACAAAATTCTTCATCTAGCATGGCTAACATTCTTTTAAATGTATTTGCATAACATTCTTCACTAAAATAGTTTATATTTTCAGTAGAAAATATGCTACTAAAATGTGAGTTTTTAATTAATATTTATGGTCCATTTTTATAAAACAATTACTGCAGAAAATGTGATAAATTATGCCTGCATCTATGGAAATAAGAAAGGAATAGTGGGGTGATACTGGCAGTGATCATGAGACTCCATATAAGATGGAATGGCATTTACAAATTTTGTATTATTTGAAGGAGACATTGGTGTATAGTATTGCAGTTGTGGCTGCACAATTAACTCATTCTCATTGGTAATTTTTTTGTGCTATTTTGTCCAAGCTTCACTGCCATATTTTAATATAATAATTAATAATAATAATAATTAATAATAATAAAGTTTATTTATGGTGACAGCCAAATGCAGCATAAAATAAATACATTATGTAACCTTGCCCCCTCCCTCCGCTCCTTCAAATCCCTCCTCAAGACCCACTTTTTCCTTGCAGCCTTTCCCAATGCCTGCTAGTCGTTCCCTGTATACTTACTGTCTGCCCTCCTCTGCAGACTGCTGCAACCAACCTGATTGTAACCAAGCCAAGCACACGCACTTGAGACTTCGCATCTGCCTGAATGTTTGTTAGTCTTCTCCCCTGTCTCTCCCACTGTCCCCTCTCCTTGTCTTCTAGATTGTAAGCCACAGGCAGGGACCGCGTCTATTTCTATGTTCTGTACAGCGCCAGGTACATGGCTGGTGCTATATAAATGTTTATAATAATAATAATAATAATTAATAATTAATACGAGCATCAGAGAATACAATACTCAGTAAAACCAAGTCAAATCAAACCCTTTTTGTGAAAAGTTTGCACAATTTCTGAATTTTACAAATATATTTAGCCAAAGCAGAAAGACCAGTGACCGTTTCATTTTGGAGTATCCAGATCATTTTTTCAAATAGTTTTAAAATGGGAACCTCTTCTACAAGAGGGAAAATAAACTTCTCCCTTGGTGTCTGATATAAGGGACAAACCCATAGGAGATGTACTGTATCCTCCACCTCTTCTATAGAGCATGGACATATTTTTTTAATAAGGGATTTTTTCCCATCTTCCTTCCTGAATCCTGGTATCCAGTTGGCCCAGCTCTTTAGTTAGAGCCTCCCTGTGAGCAAATTGAGTGATCACTGAGAGGTATCTTGGCTGTGTGTTATCAAAGCGAATATGCTGATAAAATGGCATATGTCTATATGAACTAGCCATTATAAGATCATTCTGTGCTGAGATAGCTAGGAAACGTTCAATAATAAGAGGTTTCTCATTAGTAAGAGGAATTGGCTGTCTCTCAAACATGAGATAACCTAATCCTGCTTTTTCAAGTGATGTTGCAACACACTGGATCCATGTCCCTGGGCAAATATCTGGAGCACTCATCTCAATTAAGGCCTGCTTAGGCAATCTAACTGGGGAAAGAGGTCTGAGTTTTAACCAGTATAGAGCTGGTTTAAAGCTAACTCTAATGACAATATTTAGTCAGTACCTGTTTCAACCCTGTCTACAAAACGTGGTGTACTTTTTTGTACTGCCAGTATCTTCCAAAGGTCGTTTACTTTTGCCCTTTCTATAATCTCAAGAGCCTTTGAGTCCAAACCCCAGAGTTCTTCCCCAATATAGCAGCATTGCCTCCATTTTTACTCTTCCGACCTTGAGTGCTTCCACACAGGAGCATTTTGCTGTCTTGTTATAAAAGGTCAGGATACCTCCCATCTCATGAGAGGCTTTTATCACTATCCTTTGAGCATGAGGAACCCAAGACATAGAAGTGGCTAAAGTTAATCCAAGATAAGAAAAGTTTTTAACCATTTCTAATTTTTCCACATATACCAGTTTTGAATTTTCTTGGAACCAAATACCATGACCTTTGATTTTTACGCATTAATTACTAAAGCATTCTGTATACAATAAGCAGAAAAATAATTGAGGAGTCTCTGAAAGCCTACCTTTGACAATGAGAAAAGGACCATATCGTCCTCATAAAATAGACAGGGCAATTCCCACCCACCCCCAATCAATTTTGGTAAATTAAATTCTGTTTCTACCAATTGCAGGTGCAAATCATTGAAGTATAAATTGAATAAAACAGGTGACAACACACAACCTTGCTGAACCCCATGGTTTGAGGTCAAAATAACCCGTCATTTCTCCTTTGACACCATATCTTATACTTGTTCTTGTTTCTGTATAATATACCTTGATCACATTAAGCAATGTGGGGTCCATCCCCATCTTACCCAACTAATTCCAAAGAGCACTCTCTTAATTGTATCAAAGACCCCAGAAAGATCCATGAATGCAGAAAAAAAGTTTGTTTCTTTCTAGTATGTTTTGAAATAACATGATGCCCCGTAAAACATTGGTCCATACATGAATACCCTGAGCAGAAGCCCACTTGTTCCTCCCCGATGATATCACCTTCTTTAATCCATGTCTCTATGTGATCTAGCAAATGTCTACCAAATATTTTTGCTGGTACGTTTATCAGACTGATAGGTCTGTAGGAGTCTGGATCCAATTTATTGCCTTTCTTATAGATTGGAACCAACATATTCTTTCTCCATGTTACAGGGTAAATATTAGTCATACGTATGCCGTTCATTATAGTTTTTAATACCAGAACCCAAAATTCCTTACTGGTTTTAAATAATTCAGGTGGTAACATGTCGGGACCTGGTGATTTCCCATTTTTCATGTCACTAATGTATTTGTCCACTTGCAAATCCTGAGCCAGGTAATTTTGCAAAGATCTTCCTATCTCCGGGCACTGAGATGCCTCCCCTTCTATTATGCAAGATACACCAGTCATAAACTTATTTTGAAAATAACTTTACCAGATAAATGGGTTTATGTTGGCGGCATCTGCTATAACATTACACACTTGGAATAACCAGATACTATTTTCCAAAATTCATGTACATTATTTTGCTTTACTGTCCATTCTAATTTATTCCAGCATTCAAGATGATAGTTCTGTTTCTTTTTATTTAATACAGCCTTATATTTACTTTTAGCCTGGCTGGTAGTCAATTTTAAGATGCCTAAATCTTGGGTATCTTGAGGACATCCTATTTTAATATGACAATTAATCAACACACAATGGCCCTGATGCAGGGTCTGTGATGTCAGGCACACATACAGACCAAAACTACAGTTGTGCACACGCACACAATGTTCACGTACAGGTGCCCTGGGAAAGTCCCCTGCCTCCTGATCATCCCACCTGCCACTACAGCAGGCACTCAAGTCCCGCCTCTCCCTTGTGACAGTGCAGTCCCTTTCCTCGGATCAGAGCCTTTGTTAGTTATAAAGTATCACGGCTTCTTCTTGCAGTTGGAGACCATTTTGAACTGTCGTACTAGGTTTTGAGGAGGTTCTTCGTTGTCCATTAAAGTTCTTACTTTTTATCTGTAACTTGAGAGCTGGTGCTTTCCTTTACTGGAGCTTTCTCAATAGTAGAAGGTCACTGTACTTGTTCCAAGATCTGCTGTGTTTATCCAGTGCTAGCATCACTGTGGCCAGCATGAGATGAACACTCTTCTCTCAGCGCTGCTGTCTAGTCAACAGCAAAAGAGGATATTGCTCCCAGAAGAATGGCTCTGTCAGGCATAGTTCAGTTCTCTGAAAATAATTATAAATGTGTTTTTTCAGAAAAGTTAGTATCCGACCAGCTGCTCAGGCTCCCTCCTCTTAGCAATAATAAAATTTCAGCTGAGTATTACTGTATTGGGGGGGGGGGCAGTTTCCACCAATTATGCTATATAATGCATCAGAGGAACTTATTGTACTGTCTGTTCCTAATGCCATGAAAGAATTTACCCTCTCTCTAAAAAGGTAGATGTGGAAGAATTTTAGCACCATAAATACAGTCACGCTATGGAATAAATCACCAAGGGAGAATGTGGAGTTCTCATCCTTGGCAGTGCTTAAAATAGGTTAGATAAACATCTATTGAGGTCAGTTTAGGTATAATTAGTCCTGCTTCAGAAAAGCAGGAATGGGCTAAATGACTTATAAGGTACTTTCCAGCTCAACAATTTTGTGATTTTGTTTTTTAAAATGAATGCTATAGTTAGAGTAATCAGAAAACCATTATTTTGTTTCTTTATTAGCTGATGCTCCTTAGACCTTTTTACTTTGGGAACACTAAAGGTGAGCAATTAGTGTCTAATGAACACAGATTTCATTTTTTATTTTATTTTTTAAAAAACCCCTCTTTCAGGGGACTCCTAAATTTGGATACCCACCTCCTGGATTTCAGAGTCCTTGGACAGAGTCTGGAAACCTGCTGGGTTCCAGGACAATCCTGTGAGCCAGGAAGAGGGGGGCGGGGTGGCTTCCCCGCTGGTTCCTGCCACCTCTCAGGAACTTCCGGTAGTGGCCTCTGCCTTGTGATGCTGGGGTCTGGTGCTGACACTAGCCTCTCCACCCCTGGGCTGGTGCTGCTGCTGCTTCTTCTTCTATTTGCTGCTTCCATTCTCTCTCCTCCTCTTGCAATGCAACCCCCACCCCCTTCACCAGCCAGATCACCAGACCCTTCCTTCTGATGTCCCCTGGGAGGCAGAGTGTCCTGGCTGGAGCTGGGAGGAGGGAATTCCTTCCTGTTTCTTCCCTTCCCAGCAGGGATTTTCCCCCAGGAGCCTCTTTCTCCTGGCTGGAGAAGGGGGAGGGGGGACAGCCTCTGCCCTGTCCATTCCCTGTGTGCTGCTGCCTCCAGCAACTGACAGCAACTGCACCTCCTCCATTGCTGCCAGGAACCAGGGACTCTGCTTTTGTGCCCACCTGGGTGACCCCACATAGCAGGGGATGGAAGGAGAGAGTTCATTTGTCACTGTGCCTGGAGGGGGGGCAGCTGGCACCCCAAGTTTCCTTGTCCTTCTGTCTCAGCCCCCGTTTCCTTCCCCTCAACATCCCCACCCTGCCTATCCTCTCCCAACCTCCCCTTTTCCCACCCCTAGTGTCCTCCCACATCTATCCCTCACAGGACCCCAATTACCCTTCTAGCTCCCATTGTTTCAGACCCCCATCTCCTAGCTCCCAAACCCCATCTCTTAGCTCCTCACCATCCCTCTGACCCCAAACTCTGTCCATTTTCCCTCCCATGCTCCCGCTGCCTTGGTTCCTTGCTTCCTCCACCCCATCCTTTCATTTCCTCCCATAGGATTGTCCATTAGGAATGGGCGAACGTGGTTCAGAAGTTCGGAGTTTGACCCGAACTCAAACTGTTCGGATGACCGAACTCGAACCTGAACCTGAACGTGAACATACCGAACAAACTGAACACCGAACAGCGAAATGGCCGAACAGTCCGGTCAGTTCGGATCACGTTCGGATGAGTTCGGGTGGCAAAAAAAGGTTCACTGGAAGGTCAAACATTACAGGGAGGTGTCAGTCACTGAGGAGCAGACTTCCAGGCACCAGGGGTGGAGAGGCTTGCAAGAAAC
>QEPC01012288.1:1574601-1592241 GCA_003113815.1 Sphenodon punctatus
ATACAGTGTGTTTGTAGGACAAGGCCTTTGTAGTTAATTATTAGGATATTCCATTTAGTTCAATAGGTTTTAGAATAGTTAATAGCTGTTAGATTTAGTGTATATATATATATTAGATTAAGAAATTTTAATATAAAAGTAAAAAATTGTTTTTATAAAATATTTGTGCATTATTTTGGAGGGAGAAGTGGGGAAGGGAAGGAGAGGCCGGTCTGATGCCCGTAGGGGAGGCAATGGGGCACATCCCAGAGGCAGTAGGGGCTGTGCCAGGGGAGTGGCAGCAGGCAGAAGCAGTAGCCCGACGAGCACATCACCATGCCCCAAACTCAGCAGGCCTGCTTTAGGGCCCCAGGCTTCATTGTCTCAGTGTCACCTCCTCTGACTGCACTCCTCCACTGCCACGCAGGGCACTGGAAGGCCTGCAGTACATGAGGCTGCGTCTGTCTCTGCTGGTGCTGAAGCAGGTGCTGGTGCTGCTTCCGATGTTCCTACAGGGCCACCAATGTCCCCCACTGTGGAGGTGAGCTCCAGCAGTCCAGAGCTGGTGGATCCCACCCCAGCTGCTAGAGGCAGGGCCCGATCCCCGGGCAATGGCAGTAGGGAGAGGAGTAGCAGCAGAAGCAGCAGCAGCACTGGCAGCTATAGAGGTGAGCACAGGGAGAGTGCCAGCAGCATGGAGGGCACAGGCAGTCTAGCCTCAGGGTCCCAGTACTCCCCTTCACCGAATATCACCTTGATTAGGGACAGTGAGTCAGAGGCAGACACTAGTGCCACAGAGGAGATGTCTGCAGCTGAGGCAATGGCTGTGCCTCCTCCAAGAGCTGTGTCCAGAGCCACCAACTTCTCCCCCTCCCAGCAGCGCTGGTAGCAGTGCATCACCTGGGGTGGGCCAGAAGGCAGGAGGGGGGAAGTCCTCAGTCTGGGACCATTTTAAGCAGGTGCGGGCAGATGATACCAGAGAGGTGCAGTGCACTGTGTGCAAAAAGGTGGTAAAGCGTGGGCAGGTGCTCAGCAACCTGGGGACAACGGCAATGGCAAGGCACTTAAAGTCATGCCAAAGTGCTCTGCTACTCAGCGGGAAGTCAGGGGAAGTGGATGCAAGCCAATTCCCGACTGCAGCAACCGGGCATCCGGCTCCTTCAGTGGGCAAGCGTCCTGCACCAGCACCAATCGCTGCCTCTAGCAGCAGGAACAGTATTCCTCCTTCTAGGGGGGAAGAACAGCAGCAGGAGCCTCTCCAGCAGCGCCGTCAATCCACCATGGAGAAGCTGGGGTGGGGGGATCTGCCAAGGCCATCGGCAGGGCGCCGTGGTACTGGCTTCCAAGATAAAGCGAAGCGCCTGTTGGCCAAGATGATTGCCCTGGATGAGCAGCCCTACTCAATTGTGGAGGACAAGGGCTTCCAGCGGCTGACTGGGTTCCTGGCCCCAACTTTAAGCTGCCTTCCCGCTCCACCCTGAGTCGGACTGTGGTGCCACAGCTCTACAAGGCTTTGAAGGAGCGGGTGAGGGAGCAGCTAGCAGGGGTTGGGAGGGGGCCACAGTCCACTTCACCATTGACCTGTTGTCTGCCAGAAACGCCCAGCATGCCTACCTAGCAGTGACAGCACACTGGTGGCAGTACCCAGAGGCAGCGCTTGGCAGTGGCAGAAGGGGTTCTGAAGCAGGGTACAGGTGGGCCCTGCTTCAGGCACAAGTCATTGACAGCTCCCACATCTCAAGAAACTTCGAGGCAGCCCATGGTGAGGAAGTGGGTCACGCCAGGCACAGCCTTCACCAAAGGGTGTGTGGTCACGGACAACGCGGCCAATATACTAAAGGCAGTCCGTGACGGGGGCTTCACAAGCATCCCTTGCGATGCACACATCCTCCATCTCATGGTGAAGGATGCTCTGGGCTTGGGGGAGAAGGGGATTGGGTCAGGCACCCTTAGCTCCCTGGTCGACTGGGGAGGAATCTGGCGGGGTTCTTCAACCACAGCGTGAAGGGCAGCGAGATCCTCCAGGAGAAGCAGGCCGAGCAAAGGTCCCCAGTGCACACGCTCATCCAGGATGTCTCCACCCGGTGGAATTCCACCTTCCTGATGCGGCTTCTTGAGCAGAAAGTCACCCTGCATCAGGTGGAACTGGCGACAGACATTGAGGCACCTCCAGGGTACAACAGGGAGGAATGGGAGATGATTGTTCAGATGGTGTTTGTCCTGAGACCATTCCTGGCTGTGACGGAGACTGTGAGTAGCTCCACTGCCACCATCAGCCAGGTGACCCCGCTGGTCCATAGTCTCAAGAGGAGCCTGGACGAGATTCTCGGGGGGCGGGATTGTGGCCATCTGGGCAGGAAGCTCTCCAATGAGGCACTTGACCTGGCATGGAAGCTGAAGGCGGGGCTGAATGTGTGCTTTGATGAGCTCCTGTGCCGGGAGGAATGTCCTGGCAACCATGCTGGACCCCAGGATCAAAGGCAGCATGGCATGTGAGACAGCGGTCTATGGCCTCCGGAAGGGTACGTACGCTGGTGCAGAAGGTCCGGCAGGCAGAGTGGGCCATGCAGAAGGATGCCCCTGGGGCTGGTGGGAGTGGGAGCAGCAACCCCTTCCAGCCATCTGGGTATATCCCTGCCCCCAGCCCTAGCAGCACCACCAGTAGCAGTATGAGCAGCAGCAGCAGGACCCCTACTAGTGTGAGCAGCTCCTCCTGTGTTCAGGCCACTCTGGGTCCAGCACAAAAGGGCAAGAAGCATGGTTGACGGCAGTGGAGCTACCAGAGGGAGTATGATGGCACCTCAGCAGCAGTGGAGACCTACCTGGAGGAGGAGCCATGCATTGATGCCATCCCAGTAGGCCAAGGGATCGCTGCTGGGAAGGCCAACGTGTTGAAAGTGGCCAAGGGTATCCTGTCCTGCCCACCAACCAGTGTCCCCAGTGAGTGGATGATCTCTGTGGGGGGGGGGANCCACTGTGGAGGTGAGCTCCAGCAGTCCAGAGCTGGTGGATCCCACCCCAGCTGCTAGAGGCAGGGCCCGATCCCCGGGCAATGGCAGTAGGGAGAGGAGTAGCAGCAGAAGCAGCAGCAGCACTGGCAGCTATAGAGGTGAGCACAGGGAGAGTGCCAGCAGCATGGAGGGCACAGGCAGTCTAGCCTCAGGGTCCCAGTACTCCCCTTCACCGAATATCACCTTGATTAGGGACAGTGAGTCAGAGGCAGACACTAGTGCCACAGAGGAGATGTCTGCAGCTGAGGCAATGGCTGTGCCTCCTCCAAGAGCTGTGTCCAGAGCCACCAACTTCTCCCCCTCCCAGCAGCGCTGGTAGCAGTGCATCACCTGGGGTGGGCCAGAAGGCAGGAGGGGGGAAGTCCTCAGTCTGGGACCATTTTAAGCAGGTGCGGGCAGATGATACCAGAGAGGTGCAGTGCACTGTGTGCAAAAAGGTGGTAAAGCGTGGGCAGGTGCTCAGCAACCTGGGGACAACGGCAATGGCAAGGCACTTAAAGTCATGCCAAAGTGCTCTGCTACTCAGCGGGAAGTCAGGGGAAGTGGATGCAAGCCAATTCCCGACTGCAGCAACCGGGCATCCGGCTCCTTCAGTGGGCAAGCGTCCTGCACCAGCACCAATCGCTGCCTCTAGCAGCAGGAACAGTATTCCTCCTTCTAGGGGGGAAGAACAGCAGCAGGAGCCTCTCCAGCAGCGCCGTCAATCCACCATGGAGAAGCTGGGGTGGGGGGATCTGCCAAGGCCATCGGCAGGGCGCCGTGGTACTGGCTTCCAAGATAAAGCGAAGCGCCTGTTGGCCAAGATGATTGCCCTGGATGAGCAGCCCTACTCAATTGTGGAGGACAAGGGCTTCCAGCGGCTGACTGGGTTCCTGGCCCCAACTTTAAGCTGCCTTCCCGCTCCACCCTGAGTCGGACTGTGGTGCCACAGCTCTACAAGGCTTTGAAGGAGCGGGTGAGGGAGCAGCTAGCAGGGGTTGGGAGGGGGCCACAGTCCACTTCACCATTGACCTGTTGTCTGCCAGAAACGCCCAGCATGCCTACCTAGCAGTGACAGCACACTGGTGGCAGTACCCAGAGGCAGCGCTTGGCAGTGGCAGAAGGGGTTCTGAAGCAGGGTACAGGTGGGCCCTGCTTCAGGCACAAGTCATTGACAGCTCCCACATCTCAAGAAACTTCGAGGCAGCCCATGGTGAGGAAGTGGGTCACGCCAGGCACAGCCTTCACCAAAGGGTGTGTGGTCACGGACAACGCGGCCAATATACTAAAGGCAGTCCGTGACGGGGGCTTCACAAGCATCCCTTGCGATGCACACATCCTCCATCTCATGGTGAAGGATGCTCTGGGCTTGGGGGAGAAGGGGATTGGGTCAGGCACCCTTAGCTCCCTGGTCGACTGGGGAGGAATCTGGCGGGGTTCTTCAACCACAGCGTGAAGGGCAGCGAGATCCTCCAGGAGAAGCAGGCCGAGCAAAGGTCCCCAGTGCACACGCTCATCCAGGATGTCTCCACCCGGTGGAATTCCACCTTCCTGATGCGGCTTCTTGAGCAGAAAGTCACCCTGCATCAGGTGGAACTGGCGACAGACATTGAGGCACCTCCAGGGTACAACAGGGAGGAATGGGAGATGATTGTTCAGATGGTGTTTGTCCTGAGACCATTCCTGGCTGTGACGGAGACTGTGAGTAGCTCCACTGCCACCATCAGCCAGGTGACCCCGCTGGTCCATAGTCTCAAGAGGAGCCTGGACGAGATTCTCGGGGGGCGGGATTGTGGCCATCTGGGCAGGAAGCTCTCCAATGAGGCACTTGACCTGGCATGGAAGCTGAAGGCGGGGCTGAATGTGTGCTTTGATGAGCTCCTGTGCCGGGAGGAATGTCCTGGCAACCATGCTGGACCCCAGGATCAAAGGCAGCATGGCATGTGAGACAGCGGTCTATGGCCTCCGGAAGGGTACGTACGCTGGTGCAGAAGGTCCGGCAGGCAGAGTGGGCCATGCAGAAGGATGCCCCTGGGGCTGGTGGGAGTGGGAGCAGCAACCCCTTCCAGCCATCTGGGTATATCCCTGCCCCCAGCCCTAGCAGCACCACCAGTAGCAGTATGAGCAGCAGCAGCAGGACCCCTACTAGTGTGAGCAGCTCCTCCTGTGTTCAGGCCACTCTGGGTCCAGCACAAAAGGGCAAGAAGCATGGTTGACGGCAGTGGAGCTACCAGAGGGAGTATGATGGCACCTCAGCAGCAGTGGAGACCTACCTGGAGGAGGAGCCATGCATTGATGCCATCCCAGTAGGCCAAGGGATCGCTGCTGGGAAGGCCAACGTGTTGAAAGTGGCCAAGGGTATCCTGTCCTGCCCACCAACCAGTGTCCCCAGTGAGTGGATGATCTCTGTGGGGGGGGGGACATTTGCTCCCAGCACCGCCTGAGACTGGGGGCCAAGGTGATGGAGCACTTGCTCTTTTTGAAGGTGAACCTTCCGCTGCTGGGATTCCCCAAGCTGCCCTTATACAAGGAGTGATGGTGCAGTGGCACACGCCATCCCATACCAGGGGCAGCCGGGACGGGGCTTCTCCTCCTCCTCAATCTGGGCTAGGGCTATGGCTCCTGTGCTGCTGAGGTGCTCTCCCTTCCTCCCAATGTCTGGCACCCGCCCTGCCTCTCTTTATGCATCTGTCTCTGTCTCTGTCTCTCTCTCTCATACTAGATGGCCTCGGCCGCCTTATCTGACTGACCTCATGATGCAGGGTGGCATTGGGAAACAAACTGTAAGCCTGCCATCTGACCTATGGCTACAAGATCTCAGCCTGCCTATGTGACGCTGACTGGCTCTCGCTCTCTCACGCTGCACAGTCTTTGCCAACCTATCTGAGTGCCGTACTGCCAATGTCCCAGCCTGCCTGCCCTACTGCCTCCCATTCCACGCTGCCTGTCTGCCCGTCCAGCTTGCCACCAAGCTCAAAGCATGCCTCACTCCGCCTTCCTATCTCCCATGCCAAGGTGCCTGTCTGCCCTCCCAGGTTGCCTAGCTCAAAGCCTGCCCAAGCCCGCCTGCCTACTGCCTCTCATGCCATGCTGCCTGCCTGCACGCCTGCCCAGGTTCCAAAGCTTGAACCCTGCTTCAGTCTGCCTGACTGCCACTCATGCCATGCCACCTGACTGCCTGCCCCAGCAACCAATGTCTGCTGCTGCTAGTGCCGATGGCCCCCAGGCCTATATGCTCTCGGTGCAAAGGGTTCTGTACCCTGGCAACCCACTGTCTGCTGGTACCAATGGCCCCCAGGCCAGGCCTATATGCCATCTGGGCCAAGGGTTCTGTACCCTGGCAACCAATGTCTGCTGGTGTCAATGGCCCCCAGGCCAGGCCTATATGTTGTCTGTGGCAAGGGTTCTGTACCCTGGCAACCAATGTCTATTGGTGATAGTGCCAGTGGCCCCCAGGCCAGGCCTATATGCCATCTGTGCCAAGGGTTCTGTACCCTGGCAACCAATGTCTGCTGGTGCTAGTGCCAGTGGCCCCCAGGCCAGGCCTATATGCCATCTGTGCCAAGGGTTCTGTACCCTGGCAACTAATGTCTGTTGCTACTGCCAATGCCGCTCATGCTGTCTGTGCCATGGGTTTTGGGGCACATAATTCCTCCCACAGAGGCGATGTCATTCCACCATATCAAGAAACAGCCACTCCAGCCCAAGGCCCGCTGCCAGGGTTCTGGGGCTACGTTATTGGCAGGGAGGGCTGTGACCAATACCTAGAAGCTGCCACCTTAGTCCCAGGACCCACCATCATGGGTCTGGGGCCATCAATCCTCGCACAGAGAGCCAATTTTCCAAAGCATCAAGAAACAGTCAGTCCAGCCCCAGGACCCGCCGCCAGGGTTCTGGGCCCAAGTTACAGGCAGGGAGGGCTGTGGCCAATTTGTATCTAGAAGCTGCCACCTTAGCCCCAGGACCCACCATCATGGCTCTGGGGCCATCATTCCTCACATGGAGGCGATGTCATTCCACCACATCAAGAAAAAGCCACTCCAGCCCCAGGACCCACCATCAGGGTTCTGGGGCATACGTTACTGGCAGGGAGGGCTGTGGCCAATATCTAGAAACTGCCACTCCAGCCCCAGGACCCACTCTCATGGTTCTTGTGCTCTGTCATTCCGCTCACGGGGCGCTGTCATTCCACCTTTTCTTTATGCAACCTGCTGTTCATGGAGAGAGAGAGAGAAATAAGAGGGGGAGAGAAAGTCTCCCCACTGCTAGAAGGCAAGACAAACATGATCCCACCCATGCTGTCACCTGCACTATATGGCCCGAGAGAGAAAGAGAGAGAGAGGTTCCCAGCTAGAATGAAAGGGATGAGGGTTGAAGGGGGAGAGGTAGGTGTATCTCTATCCAACTACCCTGGCTGCCACCTGCCAGAACCAGGAAGAACTCCCATCTGTGCTCATGAGCCCAATTTCCATTGCCCACATCCAGCATGCAGCAAACCTACCATAATGAGATGGAATATAACACAAAGTATTATATGTGCCTGGCTGCCTGCCTGCGTTCCTGTACCTGCTGCTACCACCTATTGCTGGATCGAATGACGTGTGCATCATAGGCTTTAGGCTGTCATTCCACTATCCCTGAATCAGTCATGCCCGCTCATCCCAGGAACCATATACTAGATTCTGGGACAATCATTCCAGTCACTGGGGGCCGCATTTCATTCCACTGCATCCAGAAGCTCGGTGTCCACACGCCAGCCTAACCCTCCCCCCCCCCCCAACAGCCTACTCCTCCGCACCCACCTGTGGATGCCCACTGAAGCTGCTGGAAATAAAAGCCCCTCCGACCACCAGCTCCCACTCCCTGCTGCCCACTGTCAAGCAGCCTGTCTCTCTTTCTCTCTGGCACACCCACCCACACAAACACAAGCCCTGCACCTCCTGGGGGGCTGTCTTCAAGTTGAGACCCTGCTGCTGGCACAACACATCTTTGGGTTAATAACCACACTACATGGGGTGGCAGGTGTTGCTGGTAGGGATCGACAAGCTGTATGAGATTCTGCCAACCTGAACTTCAGCACATAGGGATAAAAGATTGGACATGTCAAACGAAGTTCGTAACAAGAAATACAAGAACTTTTATTAAAACTATTTAAATAACAACAACAAAACAACAACAACAACAACAACAACAACAACATTCTGAAACCAAAAGCAAACATTGAAAGGAAACTTATAAATTAAACTATGAGCCTCTGGGCCTGTCCCCCGGGACTTGGGGGAAAGGCAACAGCCGTTGGGGTGCAGCACAGGGCTGAGGGCCAGCCACCCGGGACTCTTCCAGCTCATAGTCATGGGAGATGGCAAACTCCATGGCCCCTTCCATGTCCTGATGCCACCTGGAGAGCACCTGGTGGTACATTTCCAGGCGTTCCATCTCAGCTAAGATGTACTGGCCGTATGCCTCCACCTTCTTCCTCTCCACCTGGACCGCCTGGAACTGCTCGACCAGGCAGTTCTCCATGGTGGCTGCTGTCTCCTGCAGACTGGCCACAAAGTCCCAGGTGGGCCTCTCCAACTCGGCCCAAAAGACCTTGGCCTCAGCATTCTCCCGGGGTCCAGGGGTCTCCACATCAGGGCTGGAGGGGGGGGGGCTTACATGCCATCGCTTGTGGGTTGCCTTCACCCCCTTCTTCTGGTGCTGTTGCTTGGGCTCCACAGCCACGCCAGAGCTTTTCAATATGGGTGATTAGCCCTGACATCATCCCCTCTCTCTGCCACTTTAATCTTTTGCAGCAGATCTAAAGAGCATACAAATATAGGAACATAAGAAGGGCCATCATGCATCAGACCAATGGTCTGTGTCAAGCCCTGCCTGCATTCTGTCTCCACAAATGGGTGTGTGGCCAATCTCTCTCTGCAGGGGACTTCCATTCCTAACAGGTCATAGAGCAATCCATTTCCTGTTGTTCCAGCCCCCGTGCCTTACCTTGCAGATGGCGATTCCGTCACCCTTGTCATAAAACCTCCAGACATCGGAGCGTTTTATCTGCCGACTGTCTGGGGGTGGCACTGGCGAGTCTGACCTCCACCTGGGTGTCCTGCACGGCGGGCCACCAGTGTCGGCATCTGATTCCTCTCTGAAACAGGAACACATAAACAACACCTAAGTAATATCAAACGCGGCGACCGAACCGAACGGATGGACCGAACCAAACTCCAACTGCGATCTGTTCGCCCATCCCTATGGATGATGGTGGCCAGATCAGAGTCCGAGACATAGGGTCAAAGCCACCACACCAGAGGTAACTGGCAGAAAGTGCTCCTCGCCACAGTATCCACCTGGACATCCAGGTGGAGCTGGGAATCAAGGATCACTCCCAGACTCCAAACCTGAGGGACCAGCAGAGGGAAAATCCCATCAGAGATGGGGGACAACACTCCCACTGCCCTACCCACCAACATCAACTCCATTTTGTTGGGATTCAGCTTCAGTTGGCTTGCTTTCATCCAGTCCACCACAGACACCGAGTAAGCACCGAGACTACCGGGTCTGGGTGGGATGAAAAGGAGAGTTAGAGTTGGGTGAATACTTATTCTTGGCATCATACATCAGAATGTCTTGTCATTCATTCTGACTGGACCCTTTGCACATGTGCAAAAAGTCTTTTTTCTTTTGGTTTTTTTTGGTCCGATCAGAACTCGGAACTAGTCAGAAATTTTGGTTTCAGCCCTAGAAGTAATGATAGTCACACACACATTAAAAAGGATGATACACTTTATCATATACATTATATGCCAGGAGATGGCTTTACACTTGTAAGCACAAGAAATGGGGTAGACACATGACACTTTCAAAATATGCTGTAACTCACTGCTTTCTCTACATGATTAGGTTAAGTTAGTCCATCCCCAGAGGTTAACGGCTCTGACTGATTTCCAGAATTATCTGGGGTATTTACCTACTGACCTTAGTGACTACTCTGTCAGTGACCTGGTTGATTTGTAGAATGGCATCTTGCCCATGGCCATTGACCTGGTTGCACACATGCATCTGCTCTCACCACTCTCACCTGCTCTCCGCATAGGTCCTTCTGCTATATGGAGGACCTGCGGAAGCTGATGTGGGAGGGTAGGTGGTTTATTTGAAAAGACATTTGGCAGGTAGGGATAGGGAACTAGGGTGGTTTTGAGGTAGGGGTGTGAGTGGGGCTGGGTGTGAGTGGGGCAGGGAGGGTAGCGGATAGGTCTTGGTTGGGAGGTTGTGGGTATGGGTGGAAGGTTGTTGGGTGGAAGGTATTGGGGGGTTGGGATGCGGTTTGATGCTGTTTTATATGTTGTTTTATTGGCTTTGTAAGCCACCCTGACCCATTTGGGAAGGGCGGGATAGAAACTGGAATGAATAATTCAGCCAATATTATCTAGAATAAGAATAAGTTTATATTTTTTTGAATTCCTTTTTAAGTGGCGATATTTCAGATGTGATATCTATTTTTTGCCTCACATCTCTTGTTGCTTTCTAGGGACACAGTGGAGTGGACAGCAAAGGATGGTGAGTTGGGGATGCAGCCGCTATTATTATTTATAAAGCACAAGCAATGTACCTGGCACTGTACTATCAGTAGTTATAGTCGGCCCCTTCAAAGGGGCTTACAATCTAAGACAAAGAAGGGAAGGGAGAGGTGAACACAGGGAAAGACAAAGATACATTAATGAAGTCGAGAAGTTGCAGATGCATGTGCTTAACTTAGTTACAGGAAGAGGACACTCTGAAGGAGGAAAAAGGAGGCATCTGTGATGAGTCTGTGGGGATGAGGCGCTAGGGAAAGCTGATGGAAGTGGTAGGTTTTCAGGAGGAATTCGAAGGTTGGGAGGGAGGGAGCAGAACAAATGTATTCAGGGAGGGAGTTCTGGGCATGGGGAGAAGCAAGGGAGAAGGGGACAATACATTTTGAGCAGCAAGGGAGTAGTGAGCAGGTGACGGTGTGCACTGGACAGAGGAGGAGCAAAACTTCTCGGTGCCATGGGAATGTGACAGGTAACAGGTCCAGAGAGATGGGGGGAGCAAGGTCAAGAAGAGCCTTGAAAGTAAAGACAAGGAGCTTGTGCTGAATATGTTCAGATGCAGGGAGACAGTGTAGGGCAGAGAGGAGGGGCCAAACATGATCAAAGCAATGGGCAAGGTGGATGATCTTGGCAGCAGAACGTTGAATGGAAGTGAGGGGCAAGGACAGAGCAGAGGAGACCAGTAAGGAGGAAGTTGCAGTAGTCAAGGCAAGAGATGTCTATAGCACAGTCTAGAGCTTTGACAGTGGAAGCAGTAAGAAAAGGCTGGATTTTGCAATATTACGCAGAGCGAAGCAACAGGACTTGACAACAGCTTGAATCTGAGGTGTAAAGGGGAGGGAGGAGTTTAAGATGAATCCCAGGCTACGCATCTGAGGGACAGGCTGAAATTGAGAGGGAAGAAAGAGGGGAATGTTTTGGAGCAAAGATGGAGTTCAGTCTTGGCCATATTAAGATTGAGTTGCCAGTGAGACACCCAAGTAGAGATATCAGACAGTCTGTGATACAAGACTGGATGGAGGGGGAGAGAGCAAGGTGGAGAGAGAGAACTGAGTGTTGTCATTGTACAGGTGATACCAGATTCCATGAGATTCAGTGGGGCTGATCACAACCCCCCGCGCTACGCAAACAGTGCATGTACATCTTGCATGCAACTCTTGTGTGGACCTCACGTGCACCTGTGCTGGCGGGACTATGGCACGCACACAAGCTGCATGCAAGCCGCATCAGTACATGCGCATAAAAGCCCTACATGTGGGGGTTTTGTTTCACTCCCACTGAGTTTGCCCAGAGAGAGAGTGTAAGAGAGAAGAGAGGAGGGGCCAGGACAGAGCCTTGGGGAACTCCCATAGAGAGGGGGAGTGACATGAAGGACATTGAAGAAGCAGTTTGAGAGATTCAAAGAGAACAAAACTCTAGCATGATAATATAATATAATAATAGTTTATTTGTTTAGCCTATAGGCCATAACAAAAATAAATAACACACATGTGTACATCGCAAAAATATTAACACAATAAAAAATAAAATTAAAAAATTAAAATACAATATAATACCGCTTTGCTTCTGAAAACTCTCCCACCTCATTGCCAAAATCATTAGTCAATAACCATATCGAGTGTGTGGCCCGGCAGTATTATTCTCAAAGGTTTATAACACCGGCCTACTACCCAGTTAAACAATGCCTTCCCCTTCTCGGGGTTTATAGTGTCACACTTGGCCCCTGTATCTAATCCCTCTGGCACTAAATCCATCAGCAATACACGGAGACAGATCGCCATAAATTAAGACTACTAGCGGTATCCCCCCTAAATACCTTCCAGGTCACATGGCACCTGCAGTGTCTCCATGTCTCCACTGGTCCGGGCAGGGGTTTCCATCAGTTTTTTCCTGAATAGCTCCAGATGAAAAACCCCTGCTGCGGCTCGTCGCACCACTGTTGTGTTCCTATTGGCTAAGATATATTGTATCCGCCTTTGGTGATCCCAGTAATCTTTTCCCTCGAACCATGGGGCAAAAAACCTATCCCTGATCCATCTGGTCTTGGGACAACGCAACAAGTAGTGTGGAAGGTCTTCAACTTCAGCCTGTCCACAGTGACAGAGTCTAAGGGCTGCCGGAATGCCTCTAACTCTACCCTCACTCACTGAGGTTGGCATCATATTTAGTCAGGCAAGGGTCAAAGCCCTTCTAACTCTAAAGTTTTTTATGCCTGACAAATATTTCTCGCATCCCCTTTCTGTCTTAAGTAGGGGGTACCATGGAGCAATACGTTGCTCGCGCATTCCCACACATTCCTTTTGGTGACTGACATCCATGATTAGAGTTGAAATTTGGGATTTAGCCTGGCCTAAAGTGGTATATACAAAACTTGATGGAGAAAAGCCCAGACTTCTCAAGCTCTGTATGATAGAGTTGTACCATCTAAAGGAGGCCAGACAGTTCTCTTGTTCCCTCAGACAAAAACTGGGGAGGCGATCAGCTGGCATATCCAGGATCTTAAGCCAGTAACCCAATTGGGCCATCCTGATCTTATCCCCGAGGGGGTCTATACCACATTCTTCCCTCAGCAGTACAATGGGGGTACTCCTGGGCACCCCAAGTCCTACTCTCAAGATTTTATTTTGGAGGGACTCCAGAGGGAACTGTCTAGCCACGCCCCAAACTTCTGTGCCAAACAACAACTGGGGAATCAATTTCCTCTTGAGAAGTTTGAATAGAGGCTCCATCTGCCTCCCTCCCTTGGAACTCCAGAATTTTAACAGACCAACTACCGTTTGGGCTCCTCTTATCTTCGCTGCCTCCAGATGTCTTTTCCAGCTGCCACTACTACTAAATAGAATTCCCAGGTACCTGTACGAGGTAACCTGGCTTATAACGTGAGGGCCCAAAGTCCAAACATGTTCCCTTGGCCTTCTAGAGAAGACCATGATCTTAGTCTTATCTCTGTTAATTGTTAGGTGGTTATCTTTACAATAATCATTTACTCTAACTAGCTGACGTCTCATGCCCACCCTTGATGTTGCCAGGATGATCATGTCATCCGCATATAAAAGGATGTGCACTGGGTGGCCACTAACAGCAGGTGGATGCCCCTCCTGCCCCGCCAAATATCCCACTATATCATTAATAAAAAGGGCAAAAAGCAGGGGAGCTAGCACACATCCCTGCTTGACCCCATTCGTTGCAAGAATGGGACCAGTCGTATCTCCCTGTATGCTCACTCGCACCCTTAATGAAGTGTCAGTATATAAGAGACAAATCAGGTAAAGCAGCTGTGGGTCTATATTGTTAGCCAGCAGTTTCCGTCATAGGATGGTTCAGGCGATGGTATCAAATGCCGCTTTGAGATCTACAAAAAGGGCATATACCGTTCCTCTCCTCAGGTAAGTATACTTAGCAACAATATGGTCCAAGGTGAAACAATGGTCCAACACTGACCTAGTGGGCCTAAAACCCGCCTGCTCCTCAGCAAGTAAGGCATTCTCCTCAGCCCAGCACTCCAGCCTAACCTGGAGAAGCCATGCAAACACCTTTGCAACCACATCTATAAGACTTATGGGTCTATAATTAGCTGGGTCCCGTCTGTCCCCCTTCTTATAAATAGGCACGACTACACTAGTGTTCCATCCCCAAGGGATGTCCCCAGCCTCAATGATGTTATTCAAAAGGCAGGTCAACACTGGAGCCCACCATTGCCTATGGACATAGAGTAGATCGGAGGGAATACCATCTTCCCCTGCTGCCTTTTGTAAGGGGAGGGAATCCAATAATTCCAACACCTCTGACTCCGTCACCACCATCCCTCGGGGAGGGGGGGCATGCACCATAGATGAAACCTGCCCCTCTGTGTATTTATTAAAAATTTCCAAGAAATGGGCCCGCCAAGTGCCACTAGAAACTGGGGGATCCATAGTGGGAAAACTTCCCTCTAAGCCCCCATTTACTATAGCCCAAAAAACCCTAGCATGATAGAGTGCAGTCGGGTGGGACAACCCTTCAGAGAGTTCCGCCCTGCACTGGAAGTATAGAGCAGCACTAAGATAAGAGCATGCCATGCTCACAACCCAATGAGATGAAGATTTTCCACAAAAAGTCTGGGCTCAGGTGCAACCTCAGTGTAGACTTCCCCTTCCACCTTGGCAGCAGAGTGAATGTTCAAAGTAGGAAATACCAGTCAGACAAAGTGAGGTGCTGTCTGTCCCATAATTCCAAGAAGGCAGTAGTGTAGGAGTCTGCAAGCAAGCAAGGACAGTAAAGGGGAAGCAGCAGGGAGCTTGTGACTCAGATGAAGGAAGATCTAGAGTGGAAGTGCATTCGAAGAGGAGCCTCCAAGAAGCAGCAGTGGTGGGATTTAAAGCAGAGAAGAAACTGGGGGGGGGGAGGGGATGATTTTATTTCATAGAGGAGGGGGAAGAGCCCCACCTTGGTTGCTTAATTATTTGTTGTTGTGGAAAATAGGGAGTGGGTCAGAAAAACTTTACTAAGGGGAGGTATTTAATTGGCAAACATGGTCCCAAGGTTATTTGGGGAACCAGCTAGCACTGCTCTATTAGAAATTCTCTCTGAAGCCCAATGATGATAACTAAAATGTAAACATGGCTAACTATCTCACTGTAACTATTTTTAGCAGAAGTGGTCAGGTATCAAAGAGCCATACCACCAATGACCTTTGATAAAGTAGGCCCCTGTCTTACTGCATGGAGGCTGTAGTCCCACTTGGCTACGTTTTAATATCTTTTCTGCCAGTCTGTCTCTGTACTGTACACAGACCTCAACTTATGTGACTTGGATTTTGACTTTTACTAATCAGGCCAGGCAGACAAGAAACATGTTTTAGTTCACTTCCTTTGCTTGGCCATATTGGCAGAGTCCATATTAAATTTAAATTTAAAATGCTTTTGTTGACTCTTAAAGCATGGTAGCAGGCAGTATTGGTGTATGATAATAAGTTTGCTGCCACCATGAAACAAGGAAGCCAGTACAAAAATGGAATCCAGGAAGCACAATACAAAAATGTTTTGTGACAGTTGAGCATTAACTTCTCCATCATCCCCTATGCCTTATGAGAACAAATGGAGAGTTGAACTCTATGTATATTAGGCTCAAGATTTCCTGCTACTTGGCAGGGTGCCCTTCATAGATAGTGGAGCCCTGGGCTGTGGCAGAAGGAAACTTAAAATACTCTTGAAAATCCAGCTTCTTTCTCTGTCTCTTATTGTGTTCACCTTGAATTCTAAGCATCAGTTCTTCCTGTTTCATAGGGATGGGAGTTGCAGACTTGGATCAATCCACAACTACTTGAAATGGGTAGTTGGCTTGCAGATTATTCTGACAAATGCTGCCCAATTATGAATCCATATTTGGATCTGTATTAAAACAATTAAATAAAAAATATATATTTTTATTGCGCATGCGCAAAATGGCCACAAGGCCATTCTTTACATTTGCAGCCCTTCTCCAAAATAGTGGCAGTAGTGTCGCTGCCATTTTGGAAAAGACCAACAGGGCTGTGCATGCACACATTTATTTATTTATTTATTTATATTTCTACCCTGCACCCTCCTGCTCACAGAGCAGCTCAGCACAGGGCGGCAAATGGCCACTACACATGTGCAAATGGCTGCTCTTTTCCAAAATAACAGCAACATTGCTGCCATTTTGGAAAAGGGCTGTACATGCACGAATGGCCAGGCAGCCATTTTGTGAATGCACAGTAATTTTTATTTTTTATTATTATTTTGTCAGGGGGCTTAATTTTTATTAAGTACATATCTGTAATTCAAATCCGTATTTAATCTGTTTTTAAAAAAACAAAAAAACAAACAGGATCCAGATCTGTAATAGATCTGAATCCAAATTTTTATCCATATGCCCATCCTACTGTTTCATTCAGTGATTGACTGCAATGGGGTTTGGATCCAGCCCTGATGTCTGAATATATATGTGGCTTCAAAAGTATATTTAAATGATATCTTTAATTCCATGCCCTTTGCTGGAAATATTTTTAAAAACTATCTGCATCTAGTCAGCTGACAGAAGCTGGTTTCACTGCACGTCAGGTTTCATAGCTAGCTGTACTAATGGGTGAGACTGTTGTAAACCATAAATTTCCTTCTCTGTTCTGTGATTGTCCCATATGCAGACATGAACAGGAGGACAATCCATCTGATGTGTCTGTCAGAATCTGACATGATATGAGAGAGTTATAAAATAAGAGGTGTTGTCATACCACATTATCTAATAACCCAGGACCCATGTTCACTGCATTTTTGCCATCACCACCAATGGTGAAAACTCAGTGAACATTAGGGATGGGACTATCGGTATCGGATTAATCCGATAATGCTGATAATTTGTGATATCGGATTAATCTGATAATACCGATAATATCGGTATTGGTATATCGGTTTTTAAAAATTGCCAAATTTTTGGATCTTTAACACTGCGGCCATTTTAAACATGGTCACACTGTTAAAGATCTGAAAAATCGGCAATGTTAAAAAACTGATATATCGATACCGATAATTCCAATATTGGATTAATCTGATAATGATAAAACTGGTAACAAGTAATTCACCAACAGTCCCATCCCTAGTGAACATGGTTCCCCACTCATAACACGAAATTAAAAAGTGCAAATATTTTAAAGAGAAAATACTAGGGATGGGCGAACTGATCGCGGTTCAGGTTCGGCCGTTCGGTTTGGCTGTGTTCGGTTCGGCCGTTCGGTTCATTCGCCGGGTTCGGTTCAGCCATTCGGTTCAGGTTCGGCCGTTCGGGAAATATTTTTATATGTTTTTTTTTTTGTTTGTTTTTTTATATAGTTTTTGGGTTTTTTATTTGGTTTTATATGGTTTTTTGGTTTTTTTATTTGGTTTTTTTGTTTTTATATGGGTTTTTTTATTTAAATTTTTTATCTAATATATATATATATCTACACTAAATCTAACTGCTATTGACTATTCTAAATGCTATGAACTAAATGTATTATCTAATAAGTACACAGGCCTACTCCTACAAACACTAAAACTAAATTACTAACGCTATCTCTATCACTAAACTAACTCTTACAACTGTCTATCTATCTATCTATCTATCTATCT
>QEPC01012288.1:1592631-1628033 GCA_003113815.1 Sphenodon punctatus
GGGAGAGGGAAAGGATTCAATGGAGGGGGAAGCGAGGAAGGAAGATTGAACACAGGGAACACAGGGAGGGGTAAAAACAAAAAATAACCACTAAATCTATCTAAGCTAAGCTAAATAAATGAATGAGAATATGGGGGTAGATGGGTTAGATGGGTGGGTGAAATGGGAGGAGGATTGCAATGGATTGGGGAACTGGGAAATTCTGGGAGAGCGAGCCTTCTGAAACGCCTGCTGTTCAGGAACAGTGACTAGCTCAGAAGGTGTTGGGAAGGGGGGAGGCAGACAGTTTTGTTTCTTGCTGCTCCCACCTCACCGCAAGCCCCATTGGCTCCGTGCAGCCTAGCCCGTGGCCAATTGCAGACTGCCAAGCCAGTGGTCTGAGGCAAAAAGGAATGGTGATTGGGTAGACTGGCTGCTACTCCAAGCCTCTCTACCCCTGGTGCCTGGAAGTCTGCTCCTTAGCTGACTCCCCCTCCCTGTCACATTTGACCTTCCAGTGACCCTTTTTTGCCACCCGAATTCACCCGAATGTGATCTGAACTGACCAAACTGTTCAGTCATTTCGGCGTTCAGAATTGAGTTCGGTTCAGTCAGTTCGTGTTCGGATTCGGGTTCAGTTTTGGTCGTCCAAACAGGCCGAATTCGGGCCAAACTCCGAACTTCCGAACTGCGTTTGCCCATCCCTAGAAAATACACTTTCAGATGAAGTTAGAACATCTAATTCAACTGAGAACAGTTCAAATCTGCATGTTTTGGTTTTGGTTTGTGCCAAACACTCTTTACACTAAAATATGTAAGTTATTTTGTGGGAGATTAGGGTTTAAATTTAGAGTGCAACATTTGTCACTCAAAGGTTTTCTGCTTTTTATATTACAGTATAGCTACTGAATCATAATCAGTTAACATAATGAATCGTAAACTCGTCCCTGTTGGAAGAATAGCATTTGGAAGGCTTGGAAATTTGGAAGGCTTGGAAGATGTGGGATTTCGACTTGAAAAGTCACCCTTGTGCAGAGCAGGCCTCTCTGGTATTTTGTGACATTTGAGCATCATTTGGACACTAGTTTCGTATTTTAGAGAAGCACAGATTATGCATAGATTATAATGCTGTAGCTGTGATTCAAGAATAAGAAAATAGATACATCTTTGATGTGGAGTGATGGAAAAACTTAGTTGAAGGCAAAATGAGAAAAAGTATACAGAAAGAGAAAAAGAAATTGAAAGAACATTTCACTGAATCATGGCCATATTGTGTGAAAGCATGAAAGAGATGTCACTGGTATTTGATTTAACAATACACATCCATTGGTTGCATAATATATCTGTGACAGAGTCACAAGTATTTGCAGGAGCAGTACACTATGGAGCTGGTAAATTGGACATGTGGCCCTTTAAGAGCTTGGGACATTCACGCTGATGGGGCATGTGACAAGCACCTGGGCTGGAACAGTGAAAAGCCAGGAGTGTCTATGAGAGTGATGGTGATTGTGTAGGGCTGTAGAGAGCCTGTGTGGAGCTGAGCTGAGAGTTGAGAGCTCAAAGTTGAACCGTACAGGAGCTGAGAGCTCTATCCTGTGCAACAAGGCAGCAACCTGGCGAACCCAAAGGGAGCAATGCCTAAGACTAAGGTGTGATTAATCCAAGTAGCTAACAGGGTTGGCTTAATTGGGCTGCCTGATAAGGGAAAGGAAACCCCAGGGGACCTACCTGGTTTTGTGGCAGAATACCCTATAAAGTGTGGATTGGGAGTGGCTGTGAGGGGCAGAAGGGAGGCCAGTACTAAAGGCCTCCCTTCTGCCCAAGCCAACCCAAGGGGTATTGGTGGAAGTAACCCATGCTAATTCCTCATACATGGCACTCTCAAGAGGACTGCACCACAGCCACTGCTGCAATATCCTAAAAACTATTCTCTTGGAAATTAATGTCAAAATGTTACTAATATTTGTACTTCAAGCTTGTCAGAGAAAAGGCTATCATTTGCATTATAACTTTTCACAATACTGGCACAAATAAAAATTAGCTTTCCCCGTTGTTTTTCAGTCATGCCATTCCCTAAATAAATGCTCAGCTCTTTCAAGTTTCCATCATTTTAGCAAAACTTCTAGAGTTAAGTAGACATGTTTCTAATCAGGTCCAAATGTTTGCTTCTAACTAGAAAAAAATAATTAAGGCTCTGAGAGTAGTCAGTGTATAGCTTTCTGACAGGAAAACAGCTGCATCACTGTCTATCTTGACCTACCACTATCTCCATAGCCTCGTTTGTTGTGTTAATGACTCTAACACTATCAAATATAAAGAAGAGGGCAAAGGACAATTTCCCCCAGCATATTTTGTAGATTATGTAGCTTCCAAGACATTCCATTAAAGATCATTGATAATTTCTGAGAGACACATAAAAAATCTTGTGCCAATTAGTAAAAGAATCACAGATGCTGAACTGCCTCAGCTTTATACAGGCAGATTCCATTAACTAAGTATATTTTCAACACAGAGTAAAATGAGCAATGTTTCTGACACCGTTAAATTGTATAGTTGTCAGCAATCCGTATTGTGAAAGTTAGAGTTTACAAAAGTTACCAAGCTGTAGACTCAGAAAATACTATGTGGAAACCATTAGGTAAATGCCGATATGTTTTAACGGCCACCATTATGTTCACCCAATCAAAGTTACGTTTTAAACAGATATATAATATATTCCCAAAAAAACCTTTTGTTTAAGAGAGAAGTTAAGGTACTTACAAATTCTGTCATTCTCTAAAAATCATGGAAATTGTAAGTTAAGGCTCCTTCCTTACCTTCCATGCCATATAAGCAGTAAAGACATTATATAGTTTCACATATTGTGCTCGCTTACAACTTAGGCCCTTTTCAAATGGTCTGGCAGTAACGGGGGGGGAGGGGGGAAATAGGTGTGAGCTGTGTGGGCAGCAGTTACATGGATGCACACCCATCTCCATCCACCTCCACCGATTTCCATGCGCGGACCCATCCCCGTTTTGGCTGATGGCTACATGTATGTGTGGTGGGTGGAGCACAGGGGTGCCCACGCACCCTCACCCAACCTCCGCAGTGCTCACAAGCCCCCCCCCCCCCACGCATGCACACTCAGGCACCCATGTGTGCATTGTGTAGGGGCGGCTCATTTGAAAAGGGCCTCAGGGTCCATGCCACCCACACTTTGTCTTGGTCTTTCAGGCCCAATCCTCTTCCTATGCAGGTTGGGGGCACTCTCCAATCCTGTGCTCTCCCCCTCCATACAGTCTCGTATTGCTGACTGTCTTGCTGACATCTCTGCCTGGATGTCTCATCGCCAACTCAAGCTTAATATGGCCAAGACAGAACTCCTCATATTCCCTCCAAAACATTCCCCTCCTACTTCCCTCTCAATTCTTGTGTGTAGTCTGGGATTCATCTTTGACTCCTCCCTCTCCTTTACACTTAGACCCAAGTTGTTGCTAAATCCTGTCGCTTCGCTCTACAATATTGTTAAAATCTGGCCCTGCCTTACTGTTGCCACTTCAAAAACCCTAGTCCATGCTCTAGTCATCTCTCGCCTTGACTACTGCAACTTCCTCCTTACTGGTCTCCCTTGCTCTGATCTTGTCCCCTCCATCTCCATTCAATGCTCTGTGGCCAAAATCATCCACCTTGCTTGTTGCTTTGACCACATTCAGCCCCATCTCTTTGCCATACATTGTCTCCCTCTACATGAATGCATTCAGCACAAGCTCCTGGTCTTCATCTTCAAGGCTCTTCATGGCCTTGCTCCCCCATATCTCTCTGTTCTTGTATCCTACTACACTCCTACCTGGGAGCTTTGTTCCTCTTCTGCCCCCACTCTCACCTGCTCATGACCCCCTTGCTCCTCTAAACATCTTCATCCCTCTTCTCACTTGCAGCCCCTCATGCCTGCAACTCCCTCCCTAGATACGTTCGCTCTGCTC
This sequence comes from Sphenodon punctatus, assembly GCA_003113815.1. Lineage (NCBI taxonomy): Eukaryota > Metazoa > Chordata > Lepidosauria > Sphenodontia > Sphenodontidae > Sphenodon > Sphenodon punctatus. Next base: position 1,596,576 of record QEPC01012288.1, read on the forward strand.
CCTCCTTCCGTCTCAACTTTAAAATCCCTCCTAAAGACCTACCACTTCCATAAGGCTTTCCCTAGTTTGTCATGAATGAAACTGCATCTTCTTTCCCCTCACTTATAATCTAGTTCCCTGCAAGTAAGTGAAGCATGTGCACCTGAAGCTTCTCAACCTCATGAATGTTTATAATAATAATAATAATAATAATAATAATAATGTACTCTTGTCTTTCCTGATGTTCACCTCTCCCTTGTCTCCTCCTCTCTTGTATCTTAGATTGTAAGCCCCTTGGAGGTAGAGAACTGTCTATAATAACTATTGATTGTACGGCAGCAGGTACATTTTTGGTGCTACATAAATAAATAAATAAATAATTAATTGAATTGAATTAAATTATAACAACCCTGAAGCTAGGGACAGTGCAATATAAATATTTAATAAGAATTTAAAGTTGGGTACATGTTGAAATTAATAAAATGGAATGTGCATTCGAATGCAGGCAACAGCAATGCCAATTTGGAAATAAATCCTATTGTCATTTTCAGATCCCATTAAGTGTCTGTGAAAGAATACAACAGCGATGTATCTTTTGGAGTGGAGGTGCAAGAGTGTTGAATAGGGCTGCTCCTAATAATAATTAATTAATTAATTAATTAATTAATTAATTACTTAACAACTCTTGAGTATTCTCTGAAGATCCAAGGAGCGGTCTGAGTGTTTGGGCTGGTCCTCAGACCCTCAGCAAATACCGAGTTCTGAGGCAGACGGAGGGTCAGGGTTGGGGTAATTAACAGGGAGTGGGGGTGAGCTACCAGGGGAGTCAGGGTGGGTTACTTACTGGAGGGGTCCTATGCTGATGCGTGACCTCTTCCCAGCTGGTAAGTTTGAAAATAAGAAAACTCCACTGAACATTCTCAGAAGGGCCTGAATAACCCTTTCTGAGCATGCTCAGCCCATTTCAAATATGACCCTGGCCTGCTGATGTGTTGGCTTGCTGAGACCTCCCATCTCCTGTCTCCTCATTAGTCTCTGGCAACTCACTCTGTTCACAGCTCTCTCAGCACTGAGGCTGCTTTCAAACAAGGCACTTAGAAATGCCTCCTGAGTCCTGCATTCAGAAAAAAGCTGCACGGGGAGCATGTGAACGCTCCCCATGCTGTTGGAAGTGACGTGTTGTATGTTGTCAGCAGCGGCAGCAGCTGGAGATGTGGGGCTTTGAAGAGATGTGTTCTGAAAGCCTCACTTTTCAGGCATTCAGAACGCACCTCTTCAAAACCCCACATCTCCAGCCGCCACTGCTGCCAACAACGGGCAGCACGTCACTTCTTGCTGTGCGGGGAGCGTGTAAACACTCCCCCGTGCAGCTTTTCTCTGAACACGGGGCTCAGGAGGCACTTCTAACACTGCTTTTAAACGAGGAGCGCTGAAGCGCCTCCTCAACGCCGCATTAAAGGAAAGCCGCCAGAAGTGACGTTCTTCCCGTTGCCGGTGGCGGCGGCGGCTGGAGACATGGGGCTTTGGAGCAGCGCGTTCTTAAGCCTGATAATTGAAGTCTTAAGAACGCGCCGCTCCAAAGCCCCGTGTCTCCAGCCGCCGCCGCTGCCAGCAACGGGAAGAACGTCACTTCCGGCGGCTTTCCTTTAATGCGGCGTTGAGGAGGTGCTTCAGCGCTCCTCGTTTAAAAGCAGTCTAAGTGCCTCATTTGAAAGTGACCTGAGCCTAGATCAGGCTGTGAACCCCCGGGCTGGCTCTGCCATGCCCATTCTCAGCTACACCTACCATTAACTGTGGAGATACACCTCCTTAAAGGGTGAGTTACCCACAGGGACTCTGCCCAGTTACAAAGTGACACCCCCTCATGCCAGCTGCCCAGCACGCACCTACAGCTAGAGACCCCCATGTCAGCTCTCCAGCACCCCCAGATCTGAACTGCCCCCCACCAGCTCCCCAACAACACCACCCCCCCCCCACACACACACACTGATTAACCCCCAGGGAGCTAACCAGTATGCACAGTGGAGAAGGGTCAGATGGGGAAGAGTAGTGGGAGACACTTCAACTGTGCATGCATGACATCATGAACTCTCCATTGACCAATATGGGAAATTCAAAACTGTATAACTTTAAAACTACCAGATAGATTTTTTAAAAATAAAAATGGAATTTCCTAACATGCTACATCTCACAAAAATGTTCTCACAGTACACTTTCAAGCCAATACAAAAAGTATCTGAAACAGATCCCTCCCTTGTTTGGTTAGACTCTGAGTCGAACAAGCCTGTGACCCACTGGGGTCCTATCCTGGATTGTCGCATGTAGAGCTCCACCAGTGCAGTCAGTGGGGTTGATCACATGGTAAGGACATACAGGATCCACCCTGTAGCAGGGTAGATTGTTGCCGACCCTGCTCCAAGCAGCTGGGAGTCGCTAGAAAGGAAAGTGGTCACTTTAAGAGCACCAAAGAAGAGCCGGTGCTGAGAGAAATGGCACTGGTGGCACAGGCTATTTCACGCGGGGACGTGGGTCGAATACGGAGGGGGAAACCAAGGAGACACGGGGAATAGCCACACATGGAGGAAAACTTCTGGGTTCCACTCTGCAAGGAGGTGCTGGAGAAAGAAGCCCATCAGGATAGTGTGGTGGCCTGTTGATCCCAATGAGATCAGGCCACTATCATCATTGGGCACAGAGCAGACTGCCCGGGAGGAAAACCCCCAAAACTCATGAAAATCACCATGCACCAATATCCACAGGGGAGGGAAAAGCCTGTGAAGGAAGGGGGAATTGCAGGGGAAGGGACCAGGCCTCAGGGGGGAACAACAGGGCTAACCACAGGGCTCTCAGTCCAAAGGGGAGAGAGGGGGAACACAACCCAAGGGAAGGGACAGGGCTCACACTCCACACATTCAACACTCGTTTGTTCAAACACTCTGAGAGATACACGAGGTTGTTAGTTTAATTTCATCTTTGGACCTCCATTCTTCCCTGGTGAACACAAGGTTACACACTTTCACAATACTAGAACACTCTGTTGTTTGTTGTTGCTGCCTAAACTAACAACAGACAAGAATCACTTAGCTTCTCTGATTACCAGTTCTGTGTCCTTCATAGTGCCGGGTTCTTAAACTTCCTGCCACACCCCCTTGCGTGCCTGCAGTCGTGTGGAGGACCGCACGGCCGGCAGGCATGTCTTGTTAGCTGATGCGGAGGTACGCAACTCTGCAGTGCTTCCATGTCCTTGGGTTGCCTTGGCAACCTGCTGCTGTGCCAGGATCTGTGGGGCTTCCAAGACCTCTGCAGCTGTGGGTGGCGCTGTAAGCCCTGCACCAGCGGGGGAGGGGTGGCTGACCCTTTCTCCACCCCGCAGTGCTAACAGTACCTCCACACACACTGAGCCCCCTGGCCAAGGAACCAACACGGCCCAGGTTTTTCGCGGTAGCACTGGTGAAACAGGTGAAGGAGGTGTGCAGCAGAGATACAGGCCACTGGTTCCCAGGACCTGTCATCCGGGCCATAGCCCTTCCAGTCCACGAGGTAGTGGAGGCAGCCATGATGCCACTTCAAGTCTAAGGACATTTTTAGATGAGACAAAAAACGCAGCTGATCCTTTAATCAGCCACCTTACTTTGTTCTCGTCTAAATGCTTCACGCAGTTTGCAGCCGTTTCCTTCCGGTTTGTCTAAATGCTTCATGCGGTTTGCAGCTGCGTCCTCCGCGCGTCAGACCGGCCCTGCAATCCTTCCCCCTCAAATCCGCATCAGCGAGCTGCCGTCACGGTAGTGAGACGGCTTTTGGTTCAATGTATTTATCATCCAGTTTCCGCGATGCGCATGAGGAGGTGTAATGGCAGCGATCAATCCACACAAAGTCCCCAGGTGAGAGGGTCTGTGAGGGACACTGGTGTTGATCTGCCTTTTCTTTATATCATTGCCTGGACTTTGCCAGGAAGACCTTAGCGGCTGCTTGGGTGACGTGGATGTGTTTAGCCAGCATACCTGCTTCCGGGACTTGTATGGACAGTATGTCAGGTGCTCCGATCTGGGGATGAAACCCATATGTGATGTAAAAGGGGGACTCGCCTAACGAAGCATTCAGTGAGTTGTTGTGTGCAAATTCTGCTATAGGCAACCAGGTATACCAATCATCCTGAAGGTAATTGGTATAACATCAGTTTAGTTCAGTTTATTATCAAGCATGGCCTCAGACCATTGCGTTTTTACAAGGACAAAAAAAAACATCCAATCATACATATTATACATAAAAATAAGAATAAAAATAAACAGGAAAAAGACAAAAACCAGACAACATTGGGACATTAAGCACAGAGAGAATTAGCCAAAGGCCCAAACGAAAGGAACTTTTTCCTAGTTTCCATTGCCACAGTCAAAAACTTCATAACGTCAGATGTAACCTTTGGATGAGTATCACAAAGGGCCACATGAGTGAGAAACGGATAGGTCCCACCTGGGTATTTATCTATAAGAGACTGCAGAAATCTTGAACGTAGAGAATCATACAGCCTGCACTCAAAGAGTTCATGGTAAGTAGACTCTACAGACAAAGAGTCAAAGGGGCACACACGATCTCCAAACAGGATCCCTAAAAAGATCCCCTCGAGAACTTTTGTGGGTAGCGCATTGACCCTTGCACAGCAAAAGAGATACTTCTCTCTAAAAGCAGCATTAGAAGATAGATAGTGAGTCATAAAGCCCAACTGCGGGTCCAGTAAGCAAAACCCCGCCATGTGTTGAGATCCCTCAACTAGAGCAAGTTCTTCTTGATGGCTAATATCTCTGGCCCTCTGAATAACCTCCCATATCACAGCTAGAGGATTCTTAGATTCCAGATAAGCCTGAGAAAAACCCAGGCGAGCCAAATGCTCCTTAACCGCCAAAGTGCCTAACATATCCTGGAAAACATACCCGATCAGAGAGTTCTGCACAACCCTGCTTTGCTTTAGCCAGTACACAGAGGCTTGCTCCCAAGCCACCGCTGACCAAGATCTCATTCCTACCTCCAACCCCACGGCAGCCGCTGGCGTGACATTGGGTATTTTAGTTAGTATAGTCAGGAATCGCGTTTGAATTGCATTAAGATTTCTATTTGACAGAGGAGCCCATAGTTCAGCACCGTATAAGAGGGACACTCTGACCTTTGACTCAGACCTTAACTGCAGCCTCTAAGTTGTTCCTTCCTGTCCCCGAGAAGAAGAGGAGGATGGCCAGCATTTGACTTCTTGCCATCACCTCCGCTTTCCCTATATGGTCTCCAACAGCAGCAAAATGCAGCCCTAAATATTTATATGATTTCTGCTGCTGCAACTGCCTGTCACCTATAGGCCACCTATAAATCTGCCTGCCCCTCGAGAAAACCAGAACATTGGATTTTGAGTGATTAATAATGAGGCAGTTGGAGGAACAATAGTTTTTAAAGGCCTCCAATTGTCTGAGCAAACCCACCCTAGTCTGAGACAGGAGGACCAAATCATCAGCGTACAATAATGCGCTGACTGGTTTAGAAGCCAGTTTAGGTGGAAAATATCTCTCCTGTCTCATTTCGGGTATGGCATCGTTGATGAACAGGTTGAACAGGGTTGGGGCAAGTACACACCCCTGACGCACCCCCTGCTCAACCACGACATCTGGGGTCAACTGCACTGACTGATTTAGCCTCACAGCTACTGTAGTCTCTGTGTAAAGAACCTGGATCAAGAAAAGCAACCTGTTGTCGATGTTAAGAAGAAGCAACTTCTTCCATAAAAGTGGTCTGCTGATTGAATCAAACGCCGCCCTCAAGTCCAGGAAGGTGCCATACAACCTGCCATTTGCTGAACTATACTTCTCTATTAAGTGATGAAGGGCCACACAGTGGTCCAGCGTACAGCTATCTTTTTGAAACCCAATTTGCTCTGGGTATAAGATCTTGTTCTGAACTATCCACTTTGTCAGCCTCATCAGAAGGTACTTTGCATATATCTTGCTGACCACGCTGATGAGGCTGATCTGCCTATAGTTAGCTGGATCTGTTCTTAGGCCTTTTTTATAAATGGGGACAATGATGACTTGGCTCCACCCCCTAGGTATACATCCTATAAGGTTAATTTGTGTAAAGAGCCTATCCAGCGCCGGAAACCACCAGCCAGCTCTCTTTTTAATGGCCTCAACCTGGATCCAGTCAAGATCTGGAGCTTTACCCTTCGAGAAGGTCTCAACTATATTGTTAATCTCAAGTTCCGTAACTGGCGGCCAGTCCGGCAGATTATCCAGGTCAGACCAAGGGCCATCTTGGCTCCCCACCTGGTCGGAACACCGACCCACCTGGGAGGCCTCGATAAATTCCACCCAGGCTGATGGGGTAATTGCAGGCTGACTCTCAAGGCATGGGCTAACAGCCCCATTAACAATATGCCAAAAGGATCTAGAGTCACCAGAGCGACTGGCCTTTAACAGATCTTGCCATTGATTTTGAAAGTACAAGTTCTTCTTCTGGCAAACTATAAGCTTGTACACCCTTTTTTGATGGAAATAAGAATCGGGGAGATGAGATAAATAACCTGAATGATAGTCTTTATAGATTGTATGAACTTCCCTCCTGGCCCGGCGGCATTCTTCATCAAACCACCTCTGCGAGACAAAGCGAGTAGATTTTTTTTTTTTATTTATTTATTTATTTATTTATTTATAAACTTCTACCCCGCCCCTCCTGTCATGCAGCTCGGGGTGGCTTCCAGCATTTTAAAATACAATAAAAACAGTTTTAAAATAATCATAAATATTATAAAAATAATTAATTAACAGGGCTAGACAGCAATATAAAAAGCAGAAACAGGTGAGGGAACTAAAACCCCCCCACCCTACTCACCCTCCCTCCCAAAGGCCTGGGCGAACAGCCAGGTCTTACAGTTACGCCGGAATGTTAACAGGCTAGGGGCCAGGCGAGCTTCATCCGGAAGGGAGTTCCACAGCCGTGGTCCCACTACCGAGAATGTCCTCTCCATCGTGGCCCCCCACTTAACATGGGGGACCTCCAGGAAGGCACCCCCGGCGGACCGCAGGAGCCGCTCTGGGGCGCGGAGGGCGAGGCGGTCCCTAAGGTATGAGGGGCCGAGACCGTGTAGGGCTTTATAAACCATCACCAGCACCTTGAACTTGGCTCGGCACGCTATCGGCAGCCAGTGCAGAGCTCGGAGCACCGGTGTAATATGCTCCCGGCGGCCCGTCCCCGTAAGAAGACGAGCCGCCGCATTCTGCACCAGCTGCAGCCTCCGAACCAAGAACAAGGGAAGCCCCACGTAGAGCGCGTTGCAGTAGTCGAGCCTCGAGGTGACGAAGGCATGGATGAGGGAGGCCAGGTCCGGGCCGGAGACAAACGGACGCAGCCTACGTACTAGATATAGCTGGCGGAAGGCAGCCTTAGCGACTGCCTCCACCTGCCGCTCCAGACGCAGATCTGCGTCCAATATCACCCCCAGACTCCGAACCTGCAGAGCTACAGGAGGGCGAACCCCCCCAACCAGGGGGGCCACCACCCCCTTCGCTCTCCCCACCAACATCACCTCCGTCTTGTCGGGGTTAAGCTTCAGTCTGCTCAGCCACATCCACTCCGCCATGGCCTCCAAACATTGGGAAAGCAACGAGATAGCAGGGTCTGGGTCAGTAGAAAAAGAGAGGTACAGCTGAGTATCATCAGCATACTGGTGACATCGCACCCCGAACCTTCTCACAACCTCCCCCAAGGGCTGCATATAGATCCCTGATCCATTCTCTTCTGAGCAACTGCAGACAAGTTCTCCCACAAAGAGAACTAAGGCCATTGTAGATTTTAATAACCACCTCCCCAGACCCTCCTTCCAATATCTGTTCCCTGGCCTCCACTATAGGACCTGATTCCAATAATGAGTCCCAAAGTTGGGCCGTGCTCTGGTTCCAAGGGAGATAATTATAGCGATTAAAGTGACCGACTAGCTGGGGATCCATCCCCGCAGTCTCAGAGTCATAAGCCACCGCCAAGGAGAGAAGCAATGGCAAATGGTCAGAGAGAACACAAGAAGCTACCCTAAACTTAGAAACGTATCCATATGTATCCTCCGTAACCAGGGCATAATCAATCATGCTGCAGCCCTGAGGGCCCAGGAAAGTGAACTCACCCTTCGGATCCTGAGGGCCTGAGTCTTTCAATATATGTAGGTTTAAGCCTGCAACTAACTTGATAAAACGAATACCAGCCGAGTTTAATTTCTGATCCTTGGATGCCCTGCTATTACCCTGCACCACGATACAGTCACAGGATGAAGCATCCATATACTCTAATATGGCTGAATCGTCAGGGCCAATTCTGGCATTGAAGTCCCCCATTGCTATAAAAAGAGCATGCGGATGATCAGTTATAATATCGCTGAGGGTTTTTTCCAAATTTGCCCACAGTGCTCTATTAAAGGTGCCGGCGTTGACTGGAGGCACATAGATATTCAGCAGCACAAGGTTGCGGCCTCCAGAGACCAAGACTATTCCCAAAAGGAAAGGGGGATACCTAATCTCACCTGCCAGTCTGATCCCGGCATTATCTGCCACAAGACAGGGCAGACCCCCACTTGGTCTACCTCTGACAGCTACTCTTAAAGCTGGCAAACAAACAACTGTATATTGCTCCAATACTATGGGATCCAAGGCCCAGGTCTCCTGTATGAGGATAACTTGGTGTTGTCTAAGGAAAGCCTCAAAGTCCCCCAATCCCATGTGTGTACTCCATCCTGACACATTCCAGGAACAAACCAAGACTGATTCCCCTTGCTTCGAAGTGAGTCACGATCTAGCCCCCCCACGGCCTCAGTACCTGTGTTGCTAGGTGATCTGGCCCTTCATGAATCGAGCACAATCCCTGATTTTGGAGGTTCCCCACCAGCGGGAGCTCAGTAAATCCCTGCAGAGGGAAGAAAGGAGGCCTCCTACTTTTCACCATGTCGGGGCTAAGGCAATCAGGGACCTGTTCCTCCCGGGCACCATCTCCAGTTGAAGACAGCTGTCCAGTTTTGACCAATAAGTGCCTTGGGGAGTTTGCTGCCTCATGGGGTTCTAATTGGAAGCTCCCACTGGCCTCCTGCACAAGGGAGCTTATTTCCTCCATGAGGGCAGCCAAATCCCTGACTGATTGAAGAACTGCTAGTTCACCTTTATATGAGCCCTTGCCCTGATCTAACCTGCCTGTATCTGGCTCCGTGGCCAGATTAAGCAGCCGACTATGGGTAGATGGCTTTTGCCTCCCATTAGGGAGTGTCCCCTGATTAAATTTGCCAGCCGCATTTTCCTCAGTACTAGGGCTACGTAATGGAGGTACAGTTCAAGAATACCTCCCAGTGTCCCCCTCATCATAGTCAGGATCCGTTTGGTCCATCTTCTGAAAAATTTCCCCATCTGAACCCCCCAAGAAAAAAATAAAGGTATATACTGCAATAGAAAATTTACTAATCTAAAGTTGCAAAAGAGACAACCAGATGCTGGCACGGACCACGTGAAGGAATGACTCGCAAGGCGCCAATATGGTTAATCGAAAATGGGGTTCCCAATATGGTGGAGAGATGACAGCAGATATCTTTTTTGGTGCGCCATCTAGGGGAGCTACCATTAGGAAGTGGCCATATCTGGAATGAAAGGGCCCTAGATTCAAAGCCAGAATTCGCCTGTTGAGGTGCTGACATATTGGGCCTTCGTGTTTCCCTCAACCCTCTACGGGGCCCTGTAAATGTTCTAGGTAATCTTGGCTCCTGCGATAAATCCTGTGAGGAAGTTTGAGGGACTAAAGAATGGTGTTCCACCAGTGGGCTAGTCCGTGGATCCACTCTCACTGAGGGGGGGGGCTAGTCCTATTGCAAAAGTCCAAGTTCTCCTTAAGACACCTTAACTCCTGGGTAAGTTCACTAACCATGGACCACTGTTCTTTCTGCTCTCTTAAGAGCTCGAGAACCTATGTCAATTGGGCCATAAGATCCTTCATCCGATCACTAAGTAGAGCCCCCTGTATCCCTATTGGCTCAGCAGTTAGAGACTCTCTTGGGTCAGCTGGTTGCGTGCTACCCAAAGACTCCGAGTTTGATTTACCTAAAATAACTCGGCCCTTCCCAAGAGCCAGCACATCACCCTCTGTCCTGTCCTGCGGGGAGCTCAGGCCTGGGGGAGTTAGCCTCCCTTTGCCCCTACAGGGCACCGTAATCACAGAGGCTAATTCCTCTATCTTCCACTGTCGGGGGAGCATATGCCCTGCGTCTTTTGCTGCATCTGTGCACCTCCTAGTCATCATAACCACACACCTCCAGTGCTGCGCTGGTCCCGCCTTGCTTCCACCAAGCACCGCAAAGTCTAAGTCCAGGGGCTCGCCTCAGGTCCCGGCGGGCCAGCTGGAACTAGGGCTTCTGTTAGGGAGGGCGTGCTTGGTGCAGTCAGTTTCTGCTCTTATCTGCGGGGATCTTGGTGCTGGGCAGCTGGAGACCAGTAAATCCAGACCTCAGCTTGCACGCTCCACGGCTCCACCACGTCTCAGTCTAGTGGGTGGAATCCTTCTACTCCTCCATGCTGTCCATCTGTCCAGGTGTAAGGGGGGGGCACCCACACACAACCCCACCAACAGCCCCACCAATGGGCAACACCCTTTGGTGTCAACCTTCGGCTGGCGCCCAAGGGATAACGTCCAAAGGGCCCCAGGCCTTGGCTATCTACCTGATTGGGAGGGAGGGAACTCCAGTGAGTGGCAGACAGGTCCCAACACAGTCAGAAAGAAGCCCCTTTGCTCCCCACAGCTTCCACACCCTCCACAGACTGCAAAAGGGCCCCAGGTCTTGGCTATGTACCTGATTGGGAGGGAGGGAAATCCAGTGAGTGGCAGACAGGTCCCAACACAGCCAGAAAGCAGCCCCTTCACTCCCCACAGCTTCCACACCCTCCACCAAACCTGATTCTGAACTCCAAAACTACTAACCAGTTTGGTCAGTTCGAATCACGTTCAGATGAGTTCAGGTCAGGTGGCAAAAATGTGTCGCTGGAAGGCAAAACGTGACAGGGAGGGGGAGTCAGCTGAGGAGCAGACTTCCAGGCACCAGGGGTGGAGAGGCTTGGAGTAGCAGCCAGCCTGCCCAATCACCATCCCTTTTCGCCTCAGACCACTGGCTTCGCAGTTTGCCACGGGCTAGTCTACATGGAGCCAATGGGGCTTGCGGTGAGGCAGGTGCAGCAAGTAACAAAACTCATTGCCCTCCCCCTTTCCCAACACCTTCTGAGCTAGTCACTATTCCTGAATAGCAGGCGTTTCAGAAGACTCCCTCTCCCAGCAGTTTTGTTCTCCTCAATCCATTGCAATCCTCCTCCTATTTCACCCATCCAACCCATCTACCTTCATATTATCATTTATTTAGATTAGATTAGATATATTTGGTGTTATTTCTTGTTTTTACCCCTCCCTGTGTTCCCTGTGTTCAGTCTTCCTTCCTCCCTCCCCCCTCCACTGAATCCTTTCCCTCTACCTCTCTCTATATTCCATCCCTGATTCCCTTCCCCTGTTTTTTTATTCATTTTGAGTAACATTAGATTGATTTAGGTTTCATTTCAGTTTTGTACCCCTCTCTGTGTTTTTTGTGTTTCCCCCCCATCCCAGAGACAGACAGACAGACAGACAGAGAGATTAGCTGTAGGAGTTAGCTGATACAGAGATAGTGTTTACAGATTTAATGTTTGTAGGAGTAGGCCTTTGTACTTATTAGATAATCCATTTAGTTCATAGCATTTAGAATAGTTATAGCAGTTAGATTTAGTGTTTGTGTGTATATGCTGCTCGGGAGGGATAGCAATGGAGAGACCCTGGCTGGCACGTTCACATCCTGCCCTTATTTGGGAGTGCTAGGTAGGGATGGCAACTAGAGAGTGGAGACACTTGCTAAGGATGACTGGCAAACACATGTTTGGGTGGGGGTGCTGCTTGTGCTCATGCCTGACTTCTGGAAGAGCCCCTCACACTACAGTACCCTCTCTCTCTGTGGCAGACATTCGCTGCTACCCGCTGATGCCCACTGTTTGTGCCTGACTGATGCCCACCACCCACCCGCACGCCAGTGAGCTTGCTCCAACGGATAGAGCCTTTCTTGTCCTCAAAGTAAAAAAAAAGTTTACAAACCTGGCAACACCTCCTGTGCCCGCCACTTGCTCCTCATCAGAGGAGCCAGCCACCACCACCGAAGGTCCATGGGCTGGACAGTGGGGCAGTGACCTCTCTTCCTCCTCCTCCTCCATCACCGACTCCAGGAGCACCATGTTGGCTCCCGCGTTGAATTAAGACAACAGTCTTCTTCATTTTTTTTAAGCAGCCACTCACTCCAGCACACAGACCAACAACAGTCACCCATCAACACTCACCAACTAGCCAAAACAACACAGCCAAACCAAACACAAACAGTCAAAACACACAAACCGAACAGCCAGCCAGTCAAACACACACTCTCTCGCCACACAGCTCTGCAAGCACTCGAATTTCCCATTTCCAGCGTGATCATGGGATCTTGCGATACCTTTTTCTGAACACCTGAACCGAACTGAACCCGACTGAATGGAACGGCCGAACCCGAACTCGGCGACCGAACCAAACAGCTGAACCGAATGCCCAAACCAAACTGAACGACCGAACCCGAACTGCAATCTGTTTGCACATCCCTAGTGGTGGTCTTTCCAGATTGCGGCTCTCGTGATAACAGGATAGTGTGTCTGCGAGAATATTTAGCTTCCCAGGCTGGTAGAGGATCACAAAGGAAAAACGAGCAAAAAACAGGGCCCATCGCACGTGTCTGGCATTGGAGATCTGCGCTGTTTGGAGGTATGTAAGGTTCTTGTGATCCATTATCACAGTTACTGGGTGTTCTGCACCCTCCAAGTAATGGCACCAGGTTTCAAGGCTACTTTAATCGTCAGGAGTTAACGGTCAAAGATTGTATAGTTTTGTTCTGTGGGAGTGAGCTGGCGGGAGTAGTATGCGCGTGGTAGGGATGGGTGAATGCGGTTCGGATGTTCGGAGTTCGGACCGAACTCGGTCTGTTCGGACGTCCTAACCGAACGTCCAAACCGAACTCTCGAATGACCCAACAGTTCGGTTGTGTTCGGATGAGTTCAGATGAGTTCGGGGGCAGGAAAAATGTCTTTTCAGGGCAAATAAAATATCAAGTTTCGTTTTCAGTTAAGTTTCGGTTTCGATAGTGCTATTTTTGACTGTTCGGCCAAGTTCAGCCAACCTGAACTCAGCTGAACCGAACCATCGAACCCGAACTTGGGTTTCAAACCAAGCGACCGAACATCCGAACCGCATTCTGTTCACCCATCCCTAGCGTGCGGTAGCATTCTCTTCTCGCTTGCTGAGTCTTGTGATAGTACTGCTTGTGATAGTACTGCTCTTGCTCCACTAGAGGCGTCTGCTTCTACATGAAAGGGCCTTCTGAAATCGGGATGTTGAAGTATAGGCGCCGTCATAAATGCTTCTTTTAAGTAGTCGAAGCTGTGTTGTTGTTCCAAGCCCCAGGTGTACTCTTGGTTTTTCTTCAATCATTGTGTTAGTGGAGTCGTGATTTATGCATAGTTTGGGATGTAGTGGCGATAATAATTCATACTGCCGAGGAACCATTGTAACGGCTTTACCGCCTTAGGAGGAGGGCACTGTTGAATGGCTTCGACCATGCGTGCATCCATCTCTATTCCCGAGGGGCTAATCATGAAGTCTAAGAAGTCCATGGTAGTAATGTGAAAGGCACATTTTTCAAGATTGCAATAAAGTTTATAGGTCCATAGTCGTTGTAGTTCCTGCCTTACATGGGTCACATGTTGCGACATTGAAATTGAATAAATCAAAATATCGTTAAGGTAGGCAATTATGAAAATGTCAAGGATATCACAAAGAATGTCATTAATGAAGTGCTGGAAGGTGGCTGGAATATTCGCCAATCCAAACGGCATGACCAGATACTCAAAGTGTCCATACCGGGTCCGGAAGGTGGTCTTCCATTCATCGCCCTTTTGGACTCTCACCAGCTTATATGCTCCACGGAGGTCCAATTTTGTGAAAACCTGTGTCCCTTGAAGGCGGTTCAATAGTTCAGGAATAAAGGGCAGTGAATACCGGTTTTTCACAGTCATCGCGTTAAGGCCCTGGTAATCTATACAGGGTCGGAGTCCCTCATCTTTCTTTGGAACAAAGAAGATGGGTGCTCCATCAGGGGAGCAAGAATGTAATATGAAACCATTTTGTAAGCTCTCTCTACTAAGTAGAGGCGAAGTGCTTCCAGCTCTGGGGTAGACAGGGCGTAGATGCGCCCAAACGGAGGTTCCTTTCTGGGTTGCAGCTCAATAGGGCAATCATATGCCCGATGAGGGGGTAATTCTGCAGCCTGTGTTTTACTAAAAATGTCTGCATAGTCCATATAGTCCTGGGGTATTTTCAGAATGTCCTTGATAGTACCTCCACAGAAGTTCGAGATGAAATCCAGGGTTGGTCGAGACTGGTGGAACCTCTGAGCACAGTACCTAGAGGTGAGTTGCAGCTGTTTCTGTGTCCATGAAATCTGGGAGTCATGTTGGCAAAGCCAGGGGTCACCCAGAACTACTACGAAAATTGGGGTGCACACGACATCAAAACTCATCTGTTCCCAATGGGTTCCTGCTACACACTCAAGGGGAATGGTTTGCATTATAATAGGGTCCGATATCAGAGGGGACCCTTCTATGGAGTGCACGAGTTCTGGCTGTTCTTTAGGCTCGATCCAGACGCGATGCATGCGGAAGAACCCTGCATCCATAAAATTCCCTGATGCCCCAGAATCTATAAGGGCCCATACCACGAGGGATCTATTGGCCTTGATGGTCAAGGTTACGGGGATCCGCAGATGTGTTTGAGGATTGTTGAGAACCAAGGGAATATGTTTTATGTCCGGGCCAGCCTGTGAAGTTTCCCTGGTCTTTCTGTAGGGTGGATACGAGGGGACATTTGTAAACAAAATGGGAAAGGTCCCCACAGTAATAAGTTATTAACAGGCTCTAGATTTTCATCACTGCTCCCGTTCCTCTGCCGTTAAAGGGCCACATGAGGCCCCCAACTGCATAGGCTTGGGATCGGGGCTTCTAGCCCCTTCAGCATTGGGAGGTGGCACCACGGGAGCTCTAGAGAAGTACGGTCTAGCTTCTTGCCTCTTGTCCCACGTCCTTGGGCTAAACTATCCTCTATCTGGAGGGCGAGGGAGGCCAACTTTTCCCATGTATTGGGCAACACCATATAGGCAAGTTGGTCTTTTATCTCCTCACTGAGGCCCTTCTGAAAAAGCACCTTCAATACATCACTGGGCCACTGTAAATCCAGGGTCAGGCACTGGAACTGTGTATGGTATTCCAGCAACCCCCTTTTCCGTGTTTGAGGGACATGATAGCTGCTTCAGCATCCCTAACCTGATGGGGATGCCCAAATAAAAAGGAGAATTCTTTGAGGAAGTCTGCGTAATTTGATAGTAAGGGACTATTTCTCTTCAATAAAGTGGTGGCCCAATCAAGGGTGATTCCCCTCAGATGTCCAATAATGAAGACCAACTTTAGGGTGTCAGTTGAGTAGGTCATTGGCTGCATAGTAAAATTTAGCTTACATAAAGCCCAAAATCCCTGAAATAATTGTCGATCCCCACAAACGTGTCAATCTTGGGCCCCTTCAGTTCTCGGGCAGCCCCATAGCTGCTAGGCAGGTGAGCTGGGGGTGCCTTGGGAGCTAGAACGGGGGGTACCCCTCCAGAGTCTGCCCTACCCTGATCCCCAGCTACTGCCATGGCTAGTTCAGTATGTTTCACTTGCAAGTCCCTCATTTCCATGGCCAGTGTTTGTACTGCCCTTACAAACTCACCTACTACCTTAGCAATATCCATTACCCCCACCTTGGAGGGGGGGCTAGGACCGTAATTCTGTCACAGGGGTCAAATAGAGAGGGGGCAACCAAGAAGACATGGGGAACAGCCAGACATGGAGGGAAACCTCCGGGTTCTGCTCTGCAAGGAGGCGCTGGCGAAGGAAGCCCCTCAGAATAGTGTGGTGGCCTGTTGATCCCAATGATATCAGGCCGCTATCATAATTGGACACAGAGCGGACTGCCTGGGAGGAAAGCCCCCAACACTCACGAAACTCACCATGCACCAATATCCACAGGGGAGGGAAAAGCCTGTGAAGGAAGGGGGAATTGCAGGGGAAGGGACCAGGCCTCAGGGGGGAACAACAGGGCTAACCACAGGGCTCTCAGTCCAAAGGGGAGAGAGGGGGAACACAACCCAAGGGAAGGGACAGGGCTCACACTCCACACGTTCAACGCTCGCTTGTTCAAACACTCCGGGAAATACATGAGGTTACACACTTTCACAATACTAGAACACTCTGTTGTTTGTTGTTGCTGCCTAAACTAACAACAGACAAGAATCACTTAGCTTTCGCAGGGGGCCAGCTTCTCACTGCTCTGATTAGTGGTGCTGTGTCTTTCACAGCTCTGGGCTCTTAAACTTCCTGCCCTGCCCCCTTGCATGCCTGCAGTCGCATGGAGCCCCACACAGCCAGCAGGCATGTCTTGTCAGCTGATGCAGAGGTACATGGCTCCACAGCACTTCCATGTCCTTGGGTTGCCTTGTCAACCTGCTGCTGTGCCAAGATCTGTGGGGCTGCCGAAACCTCTGCAGTTGTGGATGGCATTGTAAGCCCTGCACCAGTGGGGGGTAGGGTGGTGGCCGAGTGGCGGGCCATGCAGCCCCGAAGCCCCTGATCACCCTTCCTCCACCCCGCGGTGCTAACACTATTTAAACCAGCTGCCGCAACAGCTGAGCACAGGTGCTTGGAGATACGAGGGGTGATCCTGAGGCCGGAAGTGGCTGTGAATCCCAGAAGGCAGCAAGGATCACCTGAGAGGGAGTCTGAGAGGATACCTGGCTGACAGCACAGAGTGGGAGACCTGGATCATAGTGTAAGGAGCACCAGCTGAAGTAAAATGATGCGGTAAGTAAATGGTCTAAGTGCCGTGGGAGGGACAATCTGAGTCGACTGAGAGACGCCAGGGACACTATTATTATTATTATTTTTTCTTCAAAATAATATATCGACTTTATTGGCAGTACACATACACATTCCCTGCAAGGAGCTCTAGCCCATCAGGGAACGAGCACAATAATAACATAAAATTGGATTTAAAAGTGGCCAGTGTCTTCACTTTGGCCTTCAAATCCTGGGCTACCAATAAGGCAAGGCCCCCACTTGGCCTTCCAGAGGTATTAGATGGTGTAGCTGGCAAACCAAAACTATCAAGTTTAATAGAGGCAGAGTTACCCACCAGCCAGGTCTCTTGTAGAAAAATTATACCATGATGAGAATCCATTAGGAAAAACAAGAAGTCCTCGTCGAGGCAACATGTCTTCCAGCCAGATATATTCCAGGAAAGCAACTTCCAGGGGATCTTATTTCCAAACATCCTGGCCTCCTTCCCTGGTAGGAGATCAGGGAGATCACATGGGGCAGTCAGAGTGTTAGGATAACTTCCTCTGGTCCTTAGCCTTCTTTCTATCTTTAAAGGAATAAAACCCAGGGAGGATGCGACCACCTTCCACCTGTCCGCTATGCCCTATACCAGCTGCTTCCTGCGAAACGGGGTCTGCTTCTTCAGGCCCAAGTTCTACACAAACCAACCCCGGAGGGGCTGAACTCTGGCCCTCAGGTGAACCACTGGGGAACGAACTAATTGGCATTGATACAGGCAAGTTAACTGTGTGGGTATTCTTAATATTGGATGAAATTGCAGCCCTTATTCTCTTGGGGATAGTTTTTTGGGTTCCCATCCCTACTCCTTTCTTTTTCCCATCCACCGGGGTAGAAGCTGCTGATGGATTACCCGCTCAGGAAGGAAAGAGAGGGTCATCCTCCAAAGAGCCCAGCTGTGATATCTTATTCGAGCATGTCACCACTTCCTGGTGGCATCTCTTGCCACATTTAGATTTTCGCAATTGTCTACTGATAGAGACCAGATGACTAATTAGGTGGTCTGGATCAAGTTAAACTTCCCGTTGTCTCAGCAGCATCCTGGCAGATCTAGTATTTGTACTTCTCACTGGCAAACACTGAAGGCTGTGGAGATCTCCCTCAGGTTTAGACCTACTAGATACTGTGGATACTTCAGTCACGTGTCCATTTATATTCAACCTTTCAGTGATCCCCGACCAAGGAGGGGCAGTACTCATCATTGAGCCCAAAGCTGTATTAGGCTTCCGGGGGCAAGGTAATTCTACGACTGGCTCTCCCTGGCTTGGGAGCTTATCCCCATCATCTGCCATTAAAACCCTTGATACAAAGACATTCTTCCCCTTCAATACTTCCCCCTTTTTCAAAATCTGTGTCACCAATTGAGAGGATTCAAATGTGACCTTAATCATCCAAAGTTTTTTTATATTATGAACATGGTCAAGGGTCACAATATCCCTACTGGTAACAGGGAAACCCAGGATCACCCTCAGATGCTCTGCAACATCATAGGGGGTGTTCCAAAAGGGGAGGAGACCCGAGGCCAATGGGAGAATGGCAAAAACCAAACTATTTGGCAAATAAGTTACTCTCAGGTGTTTATCTTTTATTACTAAATTCTGAAATCCCAGTCCCTTTACCCCTTCTTTGCCATCTAGAGGATGGTCTTGGGGCCCAGGCTTTACTATAGATTGAGGGCCAGTATAAGGGTCTGGTCTAACCTGAATATCACCTAGTGCTACCCCGGACTCCACTTTCCTAATAAGGTCTTTCATCTGGGCAAACATGAATTTCAGTGTATGAGCCGTTGTCAATGCCAAATCTGCCAGTAATTCAATTTGCGTCACATCTCTTTTTTCCTTATGAGCCCTGCGAGGATCAGGAGGCATAATGTGTCAGTGGGCTGAGGTCCAAGAGTAAGTGAATAAACTAAGTGTAAATAAACTGGCTGCCTCTTGAGGGCTGTGCACACTCTCCTAACTCATATAGGATGAGGGGGGAAAGACCCTGGGGGAGACCCTGTGACACACCTATAGTCACACACCATGAGTGGGCACTCCTTTTGAAGATTCCCCACTTCTCCAAATACCCCCTGAGCAGGCTGGACATCCGAGTACTTAATCTCCTTTGATCAACTGTTCTCCTGACATAGCTGATGTTTAAAATTAATTATTATTATTTAAAATTTTATTATTATTATTTTATGTAATTATTATTATTTTAAAAAATTTAAATTAATTTTTAAAATTTATTATTATTATTATTATTAAATATCCTGCCCTTTTCTAAAAGGACTCAGAGTGGCTTACAAAAATATTACAAACAGAAATATTACAATATTATAAACAAAAATACTGACAATGCCATTATAAAAAACACAACAAATGTAATGTAAACATATTTTTAAAAACCCCACCCCAACCACTAATGCTCTCTCTAATCCCTCTACCCCATCCCATACAACCCTATCCCTCCCCCTGTCCCTATCTCCCCACTCACCAGGGGGCCGTGACATAACCCTCATCCCACCGCCCATCCCCCCATAACAATATTTCCCAATCTCTTTCTCACACACAAGAACTCTACAACATTAACTCCAAGGCTTCTCATCATCTCATTTAGTATACCTTTGGACTAAACCAGGCTTACCATAACCTACCGCATGCTCTCTATGTGCTGGTGCCATTTAAAGGGCCAGGCAGTTTCTACTGCCTTGCCCTGTTACAGCATTTATATATCTTTATTAGTTAATATATTAATTGCCCAGAATGTGTACTTTTTTATCCATCGTTCCTTCTGCACTGGAAAAATATGTTAAGCACAGGATGTGCAGTCGTAATCATGAGCCAAAAATAACACATTACTCAAAAGTTCAAATTAATGGAAATTTAACATGACAAGTTAAATTAGAAGGTACAATGTTACTGTGCAGAACTGCAATCACAGTGACTCATGTCTGCAATAAATTCTTGAGAGGAAGCTTAGCCATATAGTTATTGCACCGAACTATGACTCAAGAGATCTTACTTCAGTTCCTAGTGTTGGGAAGACGCATAAGGAGAGAAATACTGTATGAATAGCAATTCCTGACAACATTCATGATTATAACTGAATACACAAGATGAACATCATTATGCAAAATACATGTTGCTATGTTCTCTGTGGTGGGGCTACAATGGAAAGGGCTCCTTGCCCAGCTGCATATGCTGTGTTTATACTCCTCTTGTAAACAGCCCCGAGGCCATAAACCACAGGATAGAATGGGGAGGAAAGGACTGTCCTTTGGATGTCCCTCCCAACTGTAACTCTCTTGGTGCTTGCCCTCAAGAGCTCAGAGTAAACAGCAGCAATCTTTCCAACAATTTCAGCTCAATATTGTTTTGCACTTGCACATTGCTGTTTCTGTGGGTGTTAACAGATACGATGCTGGTCCGATTAGGTCCAACCGGGCCAGCGTCATGTCTGTACGTTTGTTCTAGGCCCACCAGATCTGGGCCTGGAACAAAGGCTGGCCAGCATGGTAGCTGAGCCTGGACTGTGGGCCCAGATCAAAGCTGGCCCACAGTCTGAGCCCAGCAGCCACCCAGTGGAGCCAAAGTGGGCAGAACCAAGCAGAAAGTCTGTTTCTGGCCCCAGCTCCTTCCGGCATGGGGGTTGCCATGCCGCCTAGCAATGGCTGCATATAACAGGCAGCCATTTCTGCCCATCATGGCGGGGAGACAGGGAGATGTTAGGAGTCCAGTGACGTGGCCAGGCGCCTGTACATCACTCCCTGCCTCCTCTCCCCAGCCAGGGAAGCTGGAGCTTGCCTGACTGGGGGTCGGGGATGCCCTCCCCTTCCTCTGGGTGGGACCGATGTCCAGGAGGACATCTGTTAACATTCTATGAAAGAACTCCCAACTGTTCATAACTTGCATTTTCACTAAGGGAGCCAGAGCCAGTCCTTCACACTTATTTGAAGAGAGAACATCAGTAATTCTTAGCTTAGTTTTTATTGGAACCATATGCAGCATGTAATGTTGGTTTCACAGGGTCAAAGCAACTTATGAATAGGTAGCTATTTTATTTCAATTCTTCCTCTGAGCCTTAGGGGAAGGGTAGGGTATTAATTTAAATAAATAGATAAATAATAATATGCAGCATTGGAAGGTAATATTTTCTGCAGGGTATTAATTTAAATAAATAGATAAATAATAATATGCAGCATTGGAAGGTAATATTTTCTGCCTTATTAAACCCAGAGTCATATATTCCAAAAATGAAGTTGCCTTAAGTTTTAGTTAAAGTTATTAGTTAATTTTTCAATCTTGGCCATTCTAACTGACGAGTCAGGTGCAGCTTTGAGAAAGTGACTTGATTTGTGATGACAACTTGAAAAGAGATAGGAATTTTTGTAAATCTTGCTGGAACAAACCTGTCTCAGCAGTCTCCAGTCTGAATGTTTTCCAAAACGTTATTGCTGTTGTAGATGTATGCAACACATCAGCAGGTGTCAGTGAGACATATTCATTCAAGAAAAAAAAAGTAAGAAAAGGAAAATTAGGAAGGGGCAAAAAGAAAGCACTAATGAAATTGTACAGGCAAGAGCCTTCAGGATCAAAAGACAGTTTCCATCAATTGTTGACTCTGTGAGACAAAAAACTCCTTTGATTTCAGAAACATAAGGGCATTTCTTGTACACTTTTTCCACAAGTGCTTGCAGAAGATTGTATTAATCACATTACATTACTTCATGCTACTAAAGCTAAACACCGCTGAGTTTTTCAACTCTCACTACTAGAGATATTGTTCAACAAATGCTCATTAACATAGAGCTGATAACTAATATGCTCTAGAAAGGCAAAGCTTTTTAGTTGTGGGCAGCTGACTAATCTGACAGCTAAACAGTGTGATATTATTAATGCTTCATTAAGACCATGGGAGTAGTCTCTCTAGCATAAGAAGGATGCTGAAAAATTTGGCAACAATTTCTGGGAAAATGCCTGATAATTTTTCCTTGTGAGGCTTGATTTTAGAATTTAATTTTGAATTACAATAGATGCTCCACAGGACTGAACTCTGTAGTTTGTTCCATAAAACTGCAAATTATACTTGTAATCCATTGGCACATTCGAGGGCTTTTCATTGAGTGCTCTGATAAATTGCAATGGTGAAAAATGTAAAATGTCAACAGCAAGTTATTTTATCCTCCATATTGTATTGTATTTTTGTAATTAGGGGTTCGATCCTGCTATCACTAGTGCAAGGTGAGAGTTCTGAGCACTTCACAGGAGCACTCAGCATCATACCGATACCGAACCAAGTTTGCTAATTTTCCACATTAAAAAATGAAGTACGTATCCTACATATACACCTTTGCCTCCCTTGGTACTTTCCAGTTGCATTGATATGTTCTTGTCCTCGTCTCTTCTCTCTGGCCCTTTTTACACAGGCCATGGCGCAGGGGGGTCCTTGTGCACCGTGGTCCATGGGGGAGGGTGCATGGGGGAGGGTGTAGATGGGCGCACCCCCACCCCCCACATGTGCCTATGCATTCTTACGCATGCAAGTAGGGCTAAAGTGGCAACTCCTTTTTCCGCTCCGCTATTTCATTCTGCCATTTCAGAATTTCCCATGAGTTTTCGCAGCTTTTCCGCAGGCATTCCGCTACTTCGGAAACCGTCAGAACAATCTCGGAAACTGTTGAAACAAACGTTGTTCCGCTACTTCGCAGTGCCGGCAGAAATTGTGGAAGATTGAAACTGTTGGAACGTTGTTCCGCTATTTTGCAGCCAGTGGAAGTAGCAGAATGAAAGTAGCGGAATGAACGTCTCAATCTCATGGAGGTAGGGCTAAAGCTACCATTGGAAAAAGCTACCACAGCGGCTTGACATTTCAGCCCTACATTGAGGCACCTCCATTTTTTCCAGTGCTTCCATGCTGGGGATGCATGGGGATGCATGTGCGTGGGACTCACCCATGTGGGTGCTACCCGTGTAAAAAGGGCCTTTGTCCTGTCTCTTTTTTTTGTATGAACATGCCTTTTACTACCATTTTTATGTTGATGATTCACAGATCTATATCACCACTCTGGATCCGTACCCAAAATCCAGATCTGAGCACAAAATGGGCTTTGCAGCAGAAACTAAAGAATGACCACCTATCTGGAGTCCCTTGTTTAATTGGATCCTGTTGCAATATGTTCTTGTCCTCTCTGGTAAGTGGACAATCAAAAACACTATAACTAAACCATATTAGCCAACTACTGAATTGAATATGACCAGAATGGAGGCAATGGTGATGATGATTTTTATAGTGACAGCAATGCATATAACACTGAACACTCATTAATTAGAGATGGGTCCCTGCCCTAATGAGCTTACAATGTAGGAGAGGCAGGGAAGGGGAGACAAGGGAGAAGGAAACATAGGGAGAGACGAAGATACTTTCATGATACTGAGAAGTCACAGGTGCATGTGCTTGGCATAGTTACAGTGGAGAAGGTGATGCTGAATGAAAGGACAGTAGAGGAAGCATGAGTGAGCAATCATTGAGGGTGAGAAGCTAGAGAAAGCCTAACAAAAGAAATAGGTTTCCAGGAGATATTTAAAGGAGGGAGGGAGCAAAGAGAGTGTGTTCAAGAAAGGGAGTTCCAGGCATAGGGGTAGCATGATTTCCATACATACATGCGAAAGCAGCCCTCTCCTCAGAAGCATCTACTCATTTCTTACTTCAGGGGGAATTCTGTTCCCCCTGTTAAATCTACAGTGCCTTCAACCTGTGAGCAACTAAGTGCAAAATAAATGCGATATCAACAGCACACTCAAGAAGATTCCGTGTATTGACAAATGCAATATCCCATATTTTTAATATTACCAAAATAAGTTTCCCATTTGGTAGATTTCTCTATCTATGTAACCCACAACATGTGCAATAAGTACACTGTCACAAAACAAGCCTTAAAATTGTTCTCTCGTTTTTAGCATTTACCATCTTTATATCAACTTGGTATGTGGCATGTTTGAAAACTGAATGTTAAAAACGTTCTTGTAAGGCTTGAAGGTTAATGGCATTAGTCTGCCCCTTGACTATAGGAAGCTGTCCATTTAATTTAAACTGATGAATGTGCTTTTACAGCTTGAGCTGCACTGACAATTTTCTAAGTTTTGGTCTTTGGGGAACAAAAGAAAGCATAAAATAGCAAGGTATTTCCCTGAGTAGCTCTTCTATCACAGACTGATAAAAGGTATGCAAGTGTATGCTCCAAGAATTCACAGGAGTTTCTCAAAAAGAACAATAATAGTATGCAATATAATAAAGGTAAGTTTTTTCTAAAAAAAAAAAAGAGTTTCCTCTCCCTACAGTGGGAGTAAGGAGAGGGGGTTGACCTTGTGGGTTCTGAAGATGAAGTGATACAATATTTGAGAGAAATTGTAGATTAAACTGACAAGTACACTGGGTGAAATTGCTTCTCCACAGAGCCTTGTTGGGATTGTTTTTTTACTGTCTTGAATTAATTATTTGGAATAATAAAGTCTGAGAGCAAAATTCTGCTTTCATGGCCAAAGCAAAAGTCTTCTATTAAAGTCTGTAAAAATAAGATAGGATAGAATTTGGCCCACGTATGTGTGACCTAGAAAGACAATTTGATTTCTGAAGAAAAACGACAATGTTTGTGCAACTTTTTACATACAGATGAATACAAGGTCCTTTTTACATGGGTTGCGGCTGTGTGTGGGGGTGGGGGGTGCCGCAGTGTGCGTGGTGCATGGGTGCCAGTGCACACACGCCCTGCCCCCACGCATATCCATGCATGGAGCAACCTCAGTTTTCCCCCGTTGCTCCATGCGTGGGGATGCGGGAGGGAGAGCGAGTGGGAATGAGTGTTTTTCAGGAGTGCACACACCCCCCCACTCTCAGGCTGCAGGATTTACACAAGACGGTACCACTCAGACCTACGCGGATCTGCTGCACGGGCATGAATGGTACGGATTGGTACCGTCTCGTGTAAAAAGGACCCAAGAAATAGCTTAGGCTTAAGTCCTAGTTTAGTCTCCAGTTCGCCAGTTCCTGTGCCAGTGAAGCCACATTGCGTATTTTCAGACGTTACGAGATCACAGTGAACCACGGTGAATACCCACCTGTGGTCACTGTGACTCGCACGTCTGTTTGGCGGCTGCCAGATGTTCGCCATGCTCAATCCCCACATGGGGTCATTTTCAACCACGCTTCCCGGGCTAGCTGCACCAATTCCCCGGGAAGTGTGGTGAAAATGAATCCTGGCGGGGATCAAAGAAAAGTAACGTCTGGTCTGTCGCCACGGCCCGGACTCACCGGCAGGAGTCCAGGCCATGGCGAATTCGGCCAGATGCTGCGGCGGAATTGGCCCCACCGCCCGCCTGTCTCCCCAGAGGGCGGGCGGCGGGGAGCGTGGAGGGGGTGGGGCCATGAGGCCGCACGTTGCACCGCGTGGCCCCTCCCCGATTCCCCGCCGGGATCCCCCGGCACGTCTGTTACGGCGTGATGGGGTCATCCCGGTGGGGGATCATTAGATTGATTTCGTGACAGGGCCAATTGGCCCCGTCACATCTGAAAACACCCATTGATGTCAGTGTTGCACCAGGCAGCCTTTTGAGGCTCCGAGACTCAGCATAGAGTATTCTTCCTGTGTTTTAATGGATTTCAGCGTATGTTGTGGAACAAACTGTGATAGTGGTCTGAAATGATTTGAACTATACAGAAAAATACTTCACACAATTTGGAGACATATTTGGCATTGAATTCTGTAATCGGTTGCTGCACCAAATAAATCAATAAATTGTAAAGTTAAACACAATTAGTTTTAAAGGTCACTGCCCTATGAATGTCTTTCCTTGTGGAAAGTGAAGAAAGTGGTAGAAAAAGTGCTACTGTTGATCTCTGAGGGTTAGCAATGAAGTCTCTGGAGACAATACATAGATAACATCGAAAAGTTTGTTTGGAGTAGAACTGAACTGAGGTCACTCTTCAAGACAACAAACTGTCTGTGCATTCTCTGACCCTGAAAGGTTAGAGTTGAGGAATTTCCTGGAGAGATTCTGTTTGGTCTAACATTTTTATGGAAGTATCAAGGGAATAGTCAGAGTACAGGGAGGATTATTTTCACCCAAGTTGTAAAACTATTATCTAGCCAAAATATTTTCAGGACTGATAGCTGGCAGGGTTATATATATGGAATAGGAATATCATAAAGGAAATTTGTAGCTCTGTCTTAATGATTATTTTCATAAGGACTTGATTGTACACCTAGGCATGGCTAAATGTTTGCTGGGTTAGGACCGAAGCGTGCCTCTCTTGCTTTTTAAAAAAATAAAACAAATAACTTTAGCAGATGTTATGTGTATAACACTTATGTGTATTTCTTTTTTAATATGTTGTGAGTTGCCCTGAGCCTTCAGGGGTAGGGCAAGATATAAATTACTACTACTACTGCCACTAATAATAATAATAATAATAATAATAATAATAATAATAATAATAATTAGAAAGCAGCATAATAAAATGTTAATTTGTTCTATGAAATGTGATACTTCAATGTGACTGCATTTTATGGTTCATGAAAATTAATACTTTCTTTCATTTGTTCCTTCTCTTGTACTCCTCTGCCTTAAAAAATAAATAAATAGAAACTGATCAATGATATAATTTCTGAAATAATGTGATTTGGTAATGCAGTGCCACAAGTAAAGAACACAGGTATGTTTAACTGAAAAATACAGGACTGCAACTTTATTTTAAAATGCATCCCTATGATCAACAAGAAACTGCAGACGGTGAGTTTTCCCAACATGGTTCCACCCTCTCTGCATTTCCTCCCAGCAAGAGCTGGCAATGCTAATGGCAGGTGCTGGCTAGTTCTGGAACTGACCTTCACAATGGCTTAGCCTTTTGCTACTGGTGTAATTACTAATTACCTTTAAAACATACTTGTGTGAACAAGCCCTAGAGGAGTCCACTTCCTTTATGCAGATCCTGAAAAGGACTGCCAAACCTGCAGTGTGGGTGTGCTGGCCCATTTAGGGTCAGCATACATGGATTTTTAACCCCCCCCCCCCCCCAAGCCCATGCTGTTCCCTTCCTCTGTGCTTGTGTAAGGAACACATATACGAACATATAGAATAAATGTGTACCTCTCGTGCGCCAAGCTCTGGAATGCATGAATTACCACTATAATTTATTACTACACACTCATTCCTTCTTCTTACTGTCAATGAATCCATCCTTTTGTCTACTTCTTTCACTCTTCTTAGCAATACTGAAATCTGGTATGAAAATGTCACCAGTGCTAGTTCCTCTCAATGGCCCTAATCAAGGGTTGGAGGGTATGCATCATGTGCATGCATAGACTAACCCTATCCTGTGGCGGCACATACACGGTGACATGGGACACAGGCAATGTCTGCCACCCACCATGCCCACCACTGCAGCTCTGGGTATTTTCAGACGTTACGAGATCACAGTGAACCACGGTGAATACCCACCTGTGGTCACTGTGTCTTGAATGTCTGTTTGGCGGCCGCCAGATGTTCGCCACGGTCAATACCCGCATGGGGTCAATTTGAACCACGCTTCCCGGGCTAGCGGGGGGAATGTCCTGGGCAGCGTGGTCAAAGAGATCCCCAGCGGGGACCAAAAAAAAGTAACGTCTGGCCGGGTGCCACGGCCCGGGATCACTGGCGGGATCCTGGGCCGTGGCGAATTTGGCCCGACGCAGCGACCGCATTGGCCCTGCCGCCCGCCCGTCTCCCCAGAGGCCGGGCGGCGGGAAGCGTGGAGGGGGCGGGGCCGTGCAGCCCCACGTTGCGCCGTGCGGCCCAGCCCCCTCCCAGATTCCCCGCCGGGATTCCCCTGGCACGTCTGATACGGCGTGACAGGGTGACCCCGGCGGGGAATGAATTGGGTGATTTCGGTACGGGGCCAATGGGCCCATAACATCTGAAATCACCCTCTGTCTCTCCTTCTGCCTGGTGACGATACAGCAGGGTGGTGGCAGACTTCGCCTGTGACATCGTCTATGTGCTGTGTGTGCACACAGACATGGGGTCTAAGATTTTTGATGATGCTGAGGAGTTGGAGCCCTTGGTCTGATTTTAGAATCATAGAATCTCAGAGTTGGAAGGGATCTCAGAGGTCATCTAATCCAACCCCCCCCACACACACACACTCAGTGCAGGAAATCCACAGCTACAGCATCACTGACAGATGGCCGTCCAGCCTCTGTTTGAAACCTCCAGTGAAGAAGAGCCCACCAAATGCCTTAGGCCATCTGTTCCACTGTTGAATAGCTCTTACCATTAGGAAGTTTTATTTTATTTATTTATTTTATTTTACAAACTTTCTACCCCGCCTCTCTTGCACATGCAGCTCGAGGCGACTTACAAAACATAATTTGAAATAACATTAAAACCACAAATAACAGATGAAACCATAAAACAGAGCAAGTCAAACAAGGCAGGTAGCATAAAACCCTACCCCATGCTCCACCCACCCTACCCATCTCCCTCGCCAAAGGCCCGGCAGAACAGCCAGGTCTTGCACTGATTTTGAAATGAGGCGAGGAACATTAGGAAGAAATAAGTTCTTCCTAACGTTTAGCTGAAATCTGCTTTCTTGTCATTTGAGCTCATTGGTTCTAGCCCTGCCCTTAGGAGCAAAAGAAAACAAGTTTGTTCCATAACTTCCATCTTCTGTGTCAGCCCTTCGTATATTTGAAGATGGCTATCATGTCTCCCCTTAGTCTTCTCCAGGCTAAACATACCCAGCTTGTTCTACTTTTCATAGCTCATTTCTACCTTTCATAGGACTTGGTTTCCAGACCTCTGACCATCTTTGTTGCTCTCCTCTGAACCCGTTCCAATTTGTCAATGTCCTCCTTAAAATGCGTTGCCCAGAACTGGACACAGGACTCCAGATGAGTTCTGACCAGCACAGAATAGAGTGAAAGTAGTCCTAAACAGAATACCCATTCAAGCAGGCTCCAGGCTGTGAGTCAGACCAGCTAACTCACTGTCCCCATACTGGGGAGTGAGGAAACCAGTCCAGTGGGCTTCCAAACTTGTTCATTCACTGAACCTATGCAGGGAGCTGGCCAGAGTCTCATGTGCAGCTGTGCACTCTGAGAACTGCTGTTCAGCGCTGACTTACAGTAGCTTCGGTGTGAAATCAACCTGCACTCTACAGGGAGATCCTATGCAAGCACAGGGAGCTGACTCCCCTAAGTCTAATCAGTGCACACTGGGCCTACTGTAAAGCAGTGCAGACAGCAGTTCTCAGAGCATGCTAATACAATTTAAGCTCCAGGTGGTTCCCTACATAGGCTAGAACCCTGCTGAGCTTGCAAGGCTGCTGAAAACCAGCCCCCCAGAGTCCCTCCTCCCTTACCTCTCTTAGGTGGAGGGAACCAATTCGGTTGACTTACTGCCTGGAGCCTGCTGAGACAAGGAGCTGCTGAAACTCAGCCTCAGTGACCAACAGTCACAGCATTTGGTGGCACTGATGGCTCCTCAGCATAAGCAAAACTGTGTGGTGGGGTGCAAACCTATCAGTCCCTGCTGAGGAACCACTACTGAATTTTGCCCTTTAATGCTCAGAAACGTGAACTTTTCTTTTTCTTCTTAACTTTGAAATTAAAGCAGCCTAGAAAGCAGCAAGTTGTTGTATTCCTGTTAACTCTCATAGATCATAGGGCTTTTTTATTATAATTTGTTTATTGCTGCAGGAAATGAAGGGGAGATGTGTGCATATATTGGCTAGTACTATTGCTGCGTTTCTCAGGTTAGCAAATACTGGCAGCGAGATGCTTTTCAGGGAGTGTTGGAAAGTACGTGTGACAAATGATATACATATTTTATCTACAGCACGCATCTAAAACTCAGTATTTTTGCAGCCCATTTCCTAAGCAATATCTTCACATAAGGTAATAGCCAGAGCACTGAAAACCGAAAACGATCATACCCTGAAACCTAAAAACAAGCTCCTTTATTAGGAACTTTCAATTTTTTCATAATAATCTTATAGCTATATAGCACCAAAGATTTCCACAATCATTTGCAGACATAATAACAATCAAAGTAAAAAGCTTCTTAAACTTAGGATAAGAAGGAAGAATTCCTTTTCTTGTTAAGTCTACTTGGGAAATTTAAGCAGAGAGAATGTACAAGGTTTAGGGTGGTGGTGTTGTTTTTCCATTGCTACTACTGCCCTTCATGAGTTCCCATCATTTGGATATGAGGCTTGGAGGAGGGAGAAGAAAGAAATGTTACTTTTGGAAATGATTGTCCATAGAATGCTTGCAAGAGGGATGAAACAAGGAGAGGAAAAGAAAAATATATTACATCATGTTTGATGCTGCCACCCCAAGGAATTTTAAAATCTGAACTATAAGCTGCCCTGAGCCTTAGAGAAGGATGGTGGCATATAAATTTAAATAAAATAAAAATTTCCTCATATCCTGCTCTTTCTTTTATTTTATAGACACTGGACCAAACTCAAAGGATCAAGAATTAATCAAAGTACAAGTACAAAGTTCTTTATTCCAGCTTAACCAAAAGGTCATCGCTATCAGTAATACTAGTGAATGAACACCAATATCATACAAAAATGTTACACAGTTATAAACCAATGAAAGTTATTATATATACAAAATCTATCAATCTTCAAATTTATACAATTCAAAGTTAAAGTATAAAAGTTTAATAAAATCATAAAATCCCACATTTAATACAAAACAGAACAAACCCCATCTATTGCCACAAAATTTAGAAATTTGTTACCAGCAAGAAGTGCTTCCTCAAGGAACTTTGCCACTGCCCAAGTCAATTTTAAGTCCTTATCAGCAAGAAAAATAAATGTTAACGTTAGACCATCCCTCCCTGGGTATTGTAACAAGAAAGGGTCCAAATATTTAAGTCGCAATTTATCATAAAGATGGCATTCAAATAGCAGATAAGAGACAGTTTCTACTGCCTGAGAGTCAACTGGACACAAATGCTGATTGTATTCTATATTCTTAAAACACCCCTCAAGGAGTCTAGTGGGTAGGGCATTCAAACGGGCACATAAAAATAAATACCTAAGTCTAAAAGAAAATTTCTGGGAAAGATAAGATGCTATGTGACCCTGTGGTGGGATGAAATGGATATAATCACGCAGCCCTGCCTGCAGTCAAGGAAACTAGGTTTCATTACTATGGGTGCTTGCTGCACAGAACTACTTGAGAAGCTTGCAGGGGAACACCTCTACCACCTACCTGCTTTGTTGCTGCTGCGGGGGGGCTCTGGAGCTCCGCTCGCCTCACCGCCACCGCCGCCGCCGCCGAGTCCCGCTGCTGGGGCCGCCGCTGCCGCTCCTCATCCCCACCGGACATCTGCGGGGAGAAAAAAAACACCTAACAGTGAGGTTGGGGGTTGGGGGG
>QEPC01012288.1:1631476-1645570 GCA_003113815.1 Sphenodon punctatus
GAGGAAGCTCGCCTGGCCCCAAGCCTTTTAACATTTCGGCGGAACTGTAAGACCTGGCTGTTTGCCCAGGCCTTTGGGAGGGAGGGTGGGGAGGGATGATTTTAGTCCCCCACCCATTTATTTATTTATTTACTATTTTTCTAGCCCTGTTTTATATGGTATATTTTATATTTATATTTTAAAATGAATTTTAAATGTTTTATTGTTGACTGCTGTGAGCCGCCCCGAGCTGCGTTGCAGGAGGGGGCGGGATATAAATTTGAAAAATAAATAAATAAATAAAATTAAAAAAATCTGTGTCACCGATTCTTGCTATAGCCTGTTGTCTTTCGATATCCTTGAGCCTCTGAATTAATTTGGTTCTAACTATAAATGCCTCTCTCGAAGATAAATGGGTTTTTGAGAAGCCCATCAGCTCTAAAGTAGATTCTATTGACTCCCACCACAGAGTTATATGCTGATCATCTTTAATAGCCCATATTATTGGGTTAATCGACTAAAATATTTTTAACCAAAAGAGCAAGGCCATCCTTTTTGCCTCTACTGCCCAACTGGTTTGACCCAACTCTAATCTTATAGCCTCCAAAGGAATTCCCCGAGGGAAGCTTAAAAGATAACGAAATAATTTATTTTGGGGAGTGCTTATGTCCTTTAGATAAGGCAATGCCCACAACTCTGCTCCATAAAGGAATTTGGCTCACACTTTGGCATTATATACTCTCAGGGCCCAAACTATTTCCGTGGTTCTTAGTTACCTACAACAATTTGTAACCAATTTGATTTGTTTCAGTCATGGGGGGTGAGTGTAGGTGAAGTTTTTATTGATAAGATACATCCACTGCTCCCACCTGCTATGCATGGTGACCCACAAGGTAATGGGTCTGATTTAAGGTTCCATAGGAATAGTCACTGCCCGGAACTGCCCAAAGATTTACATTCATCAGGTCGCAATAATAGTTTATCTACCCAAACTAATTCAGGAAACCAGCCTTTGCTGGGTAAAGTATTTTCTCTAACTGTAACCAATAATAGTCTAGTTGAAACTATTAGATGCCAGCCCAATGTAAGGACTGGTCATTGTCAGGATTCTAATTATTCAGGTACGGTTCCAAGAAATGAGGAGCAGGATATGCATTTTAAGCCTATTAATTTACGTTTGCTGGATATTGCTATGCCAGCTGCTTCTGGTGGGGACTCTATTTTTTCTGACCCCAACGGGGTAATGGTTGGTGCAGGAATCTCTGATACAATAGCCTCCATAGACTTACTTGAATCTAATGTTATGGATATGGAGGTTCTTTGTCGAGACACTTTGCTCCTTTTACCCAATAATAATTAAGATGTAAATCAGCATAATTCCTGCTTAATACAAGGTAACTTAATTAAGGATCAGAATTCAATGATTGCTGGATTGGATGTTAAATGCTCTTTGAGTGATCATTCGGCTGATTCTTTGGAGATATCTAAAGACTTTAGTTCTGATTGAGGAAATGGGTACCATGATCCTACTCTATTATAATTTTGTTCGTGGAACATCGCGGGTTGTAAAATGCATGTGCAGGACCCGTTGTTTAGAGGATTTATTAATAAATTCTTGATAGTCCTTCTACAAGAAACATGGTCCAAAGTGTCTTTGGAATTGGAGGGATTTACCCTATATTCCACTCCAGCAGTGTCATATTGTAAGTCAGGCCGCCCTTGTGGCGGTATAGCTTGCCTTGTATCAAAGACCTTGGTAGATTTAGTTGTTAGCAAATTGGCACTAGCTCCTATTGCTCATGGAGTGCTCCTACAATTGGATGTGGGTCTTTTAATAATACTTTCAGTGTATATCCCACCCATGAATGCCACTACGTATGACAGCAGATATTGGGAGAAACTTGAATCCTATGTGCTAGACTTGCAGATCCAATTCCCCAATGGGCTTATTATTCTAGCTGGGGATTTGAATGCCAGACTGAGTAAAGAAGAAGGGACATTGGCTGCATGTCCTATCTTGGATATCCCTCTAGATAACCTTTATCCACTTCACCCAGAGATGAAGGATAGAGTCTCCAAAGATCTGGGTACTAATGCCTCAGGCCGCATTCTTCGGGAAATTGTCTCAACATTGAATTTAAGTATTCTGAATGGGGCATGGTATAAAGACCATCCCGGGGAATTTACGTTTCTTGGACAACAGGGCTTGAGTGCCCCAGATTATGTTATAATAAATAACGTAGCCCTTTTGTATCTTTCAGACTTTTATGTAGGTAATCTCCAACTAAGTGATCATTTATCTTTGTTATTATACCTGAATGCCAAAATGGATTTACCGATTGAGCCATTTTGTACTAATGTTAAGGTAGATAATTTGGAGTACTCAGATATCTGCCATTGAAGTGGCAGAAGGATAGGAAACCCCAACTAGAGTTAGTTTCATCTGCAGTGTTGCCTCCATTATCAAAGGTGAAATCTGCCATTGGAATATGAGGTATCCATGATTGAGGATTAAGAGAATTTGCTAATACTCCTTCACCCTTATTTCTCTAGGGCCCCCAGAATTCATAGACAGTCTAATAAAGAGACAGCAATGGTTTGATCTCGAGTGCAAGCAGGCCAAGCAAGTCTTTATTTCCCTTTATGACTCTTATCGTAAGGAATGTGCGAAGACTATTCTGACTCAATACTTTGTCCTTAAGCGAAGTTATCGCCAATTGATTAAAAAGAAAAAGAAGGATTTTATGGTAGTTACCTGGAGGGCTCTAGTGGAAGCAGGAGATAGCGATAATGCTAGGAAGTTCTGGAGTATAATTAATGGCAGATTAAACCCAAAGGCATCTTTAAACACTTTTCCATTCTCAAGTAAGGCTTGGGAGACCCACTTTGGTGCCCTCTTTGGTGATAATCAACATCCCATAGAACCAACGGTTCAGCTTATGAACTCTATCAACCCTTAACTGCCAGTGGCTCACCAGGAGATCGTGGAGGCCATAGATTCTTTTAGAGCCAATAAGGCCCCAGGAGCTGATCTCATAAGAATTGATTTCATTAAATCAACCAAAGAATGGTGGGTTCCATACTTAGTGGCTCTATTTACTGCCATTAATAATACGGGCATGATTCCATGTGGTTGGGGTGAAGCAGTTGTGTTACCCATTTACAAAAAAGGAAATAGAAAGGATCCCTTGAACTATTGTCCGATCAGTTTACTGAGTGTTCTCAGTAAACTATATTCTAAAATCTTATTGTCGAGGCTGATTTTATGGCTTGAGACCTCAAACTTAATTCATCCGGAACAGGCAGGTTTCCAAAAAGGGAGATCTACATTAGAACAGTGCCTGATACTATATCACCTAGCATCTAACTACCTTAAGTTGAACAGTAGATTTTTTGTGGCATTCTTGGATTTGCGTGCGGCCTTTGATTTGGTAAATAGAGAAGTTCTCTGGAACAAGTTAAAAAACCTTGCAATAGACTCTCGTCGTCTTCTGTTAATTCAAAGGCTACATCAACAATCCTGTATAAGGGTTCAACTCAATGAGCAAGGCCATTTGTCAAATAAGATCTGTACAACTAGAGGAGTTAGACAAGGCTGTCTTCTAGCCCCGACTCTCTTTAACATATTTATTAATGATGTAGCTTCATATTTAACGGAGAATAGATTTCATCCACCCAAAATAGCCGCAAGATAAGTAGGCCTGGTGTTGTTATCCCAAACTAGGGTGGGCCTACAACGCCAGATGGAGGCCTTTGCTCAATATTGCCAAAGGAATTTTGTTTTTAATTTCATTTCATTTCACCTTTTATTTATATACCACTCACTCTCACCTACGGCGATTCGAGGCGGCTAACAACAAAGGTAGAAACATACAAGATAACAATAACAGCTATAGTTCAATACAAAACAACATAACCCAGATAACCCCTCAATTATTACCATATACATAATCTCTCAACATTTATCTTTCCTAATGTTCTGCCACCAGGGAAGAACCAAACAATTCCAGCCCAGTCTCCTGCTCTCACCAGGAGAAGGGGCCCATCCTCCTTCCAGTTTACAATAGTCTAATATTCAGTACACAACAATATTCAATATTCAATACATAACAGTAGCTGACATATCTATACCTTCTAATATTCAATACAAAACAACCCACTACCACCACAATAATCGCTTCCCAATCCCTTCCCCTGCTGCCACCAGAGGTTGGTACTAGGGGAAACCGCTCCCTCCCTCATAACTACCCCCTTAATAAATACCCTAGTACCCTATCCCAACCCCCACTCCCCCCTTTTGCCCCCAGCAAACATGGCTCACCAGGATAGGGCCCCTCTGGGGCCCCAAAGGGCCGCACCCTTTGGCCACAGCCCTTTGGCTCGCAGCCTGCAGCAGAGTCACTGGCAGCTCTGCTTTAAGCTCCTGCTAAATTAATTAGCAAATTAATTATGCTAAATCTAAAGTTCTTGTTTTTATGGCTGAAAAAAGAACCTATGTTTGGGTAATTAATAACCAAAGGATACAACAGGTCACAACGTTTAGATACCTAGGGATCCTTTTCCATAGTAATGGTAAATGGGCATCGCATTATCAATCCACTAAGCTAGCTATTGGCAGCGCACCGTTAGCGATAGCAAAACTTTTTTGTAAGCAAGGGAGAATTAATCATATACTTCAAAGCTACAAATTAACGTCAAAATTAATATTCTCATGTAAAGTGAATTTTAATACCTTGAAATTTAAACAGCTGGAGTTGAAAATCTGCAAAAATTAAGCCGTTTATCTCAGGATTACACGTATAAAGAGATTGTGTTGTTAATAGAAAAGTAACATTTTGCATTTAAGGCATGAAAAATACTTTTATAATTGCACTGTGATTTTTAAAAAGGAAATACGTTTTGTCTAATTATAGACACGAGGTAAAGCACACATGCAAGACATAATCTTTGGGATTCTGATGCTGTTTAACAGCCACTTACTGGACAATAAAGTTGGCTCACTAATGTAGTACACTGTGTGGTCTCTCCTTAACATTCAGCCATGCATTGCATTCCTACTAGTAATAAGTAGGGATGGGTGAACAGATCACGGTTCAGGTTCGGCCGTTTGGTTCAGCTGCGTTCGGTGCAGGCGTTTGGGTTCGGCCGTTCGGATGATTTGCTGGGTTCGTGTGCGGTCATTGAGGATTTGGCATTCGGGTTCGGCTGTTCGGCCGAAAAAATAGCACAAGAGCATGGGAAGCCGTAATTGCACCGGAAACAGGAAATTCGAGTACGTGCGGAGCTGTGTAGTGAGTGAGTGTGTGTTTGACTCAGTGACTGTTCATTTTGTGTGTTTTGGCTATGTTTGTGTTGGGTTTGTTCAGCTGTGCTGTGTGTTTGGGTGGTTGGTGAGGAGTGTTGGTGTGTGTTGTGTGGGTGACTTTTTTTTCAGTGTGTGTGTGTGTTTTTAAAATGGAGAAGGCTGCAGTCTTGCTCCCCTGGCTGGGGCGAACTTGCTGGTTGAGGGGGAGGAGGAGGAGGTAGAGGTAGTCGCTGCTGGCACTGCCCCTACTACCCATCTGGTGGTGGAGTCCAGCTCCTCGGCTGAGGAGCCAGCAGCGGGATCAGGAGGTGATCCCAGGTTTGTAAACTTTGTTTTACTTTGAGGACAAGAAAGACTATATCCGTTAGAGCGAGCTCATTGGCGTGCGGGTGGGTGTGTGCCTGGGTGGTGGGCATCAGTCAGGCACAAACAGTGGGCACCAGCGGGTGGCAGCGGATGTCTGCCACAGAGAGAGAGGGGACTGTAGTGTGGGGGGCTCTAGCACAAGCAGCACCCCCACCTACATCTGTGCCAGGCTAGCAAGGGTCTCCACTCTCCAGTTGCCATCCCATTCCCTACACTCCCCCAAATAAGGGCAGGCTCTTTCCTCCAGCCAGGGTCACATCTCCCGTCGCCATCCCTAGCACCTTAAGGAGGGCAGGATTTGCACGTACCAGCCAGGGCCTTCCTAGTTGCAATCCCAAGCACCACAAGGAGGGCAGGGTTTGCACATGCCAGCCAGGGCCTTGCTAGTTGCAATCCCTAGCATCCCCTAGCACCCATGGGTGAGCAAGATTTGCAGGTGCTTTCTAGTTGTAATCCCTAGCACCCCAAGGAGGGAGGACTAGAGGCATCATCATAAATGCATGATATTACTTTGGTGTTCTTAATGTGTTCCCATTTCAGAGAGGAATCAGATTCCGGCCCCAGCCCTTGTGCCAGGACCAGGTCAAGGACTTGGACTGACAGAGGGAGGGGACCACGTTGGGGCTCATCACTCATATTGAGCGCACCCGTGGACTGAGAGTGCCAGTGACAGCATGGGTGGGATCGTGTCTCTCTCTCCTTCAAGCAGTGGGTGGACTTTCTCTCTCTTATTTCTCTCTCTCTCTCTTGGCAGCAACCTGGGCAGGCAGACAGGCACCTTGGCATGAGAGGCAGGAAGGCGGGCTGAGGCATGCTTTGAGCTTGGAGGAGACTGGGGTACAGAACACTTGGCACAGACAGCATATAGGTCTGGCAGCAGCAGCTGTTTCTTTATAACATGGCATCATGGCACAGACAGCATATAGTCCTGGCCTGGGGGCCATTGACACTGGAAGAAGCAGACATTGGTGGCCATGGTACAGAACCCTTGGCACGTATAGCGTATAAGCCAAGGATCTCTTAGACAGTCGATCCTAAGAGATAGGTGAGCGTTGTTGTGAAGGGATGGGCTGGTTCTTGGGAAGGGGAGGGGCAGGCATAGCTCCCCACCCCCTCAGGCTGGGTACAAAGCATTCTCCCCCCCCCCCCCATATAGACACAAGCAGTGGGAAGGGATCTGTGTTAGATGCTGGGGAAGATGGTGGCTGCTTACCTGCTTCTCCCCATAGAAGGGATCGGGNTATCTATCCAATATTACACATGGGGAAACACAAAGAACACAGGGAGGGGTACAAAACTGAAATGAAAATCAATCTAATAATATTCCTTCTCTAAATAAGTCCAAAACTTAAAACAGGGGAATGGAATCAGGCTGGGATGGAATAAGAGGGAGAGGGGAAATGATTCAATGGAGGGGGGAGGAGGGAGGAAGGAAGATTGAATACAGGGAACACAGGGAGGGGTAAAAAACAAACAAACACCTAAATCTATCTAATATAATCTAAATAAATGATAATATGGAGATAAATGGGTTGGATGGGTGAAATAGGAGGAGATTGGCAATAGATTAGGAATAGGAAGGAACAGAAACTGCTGGGAGAGAGGGAGTCTTCTGAAACGCCTGCTTTTCAGCAACAGTGACTAGCTAGAAGGTGTTGGGAAGGGGGGAGGCAATCCGTTTTGTTTCTTGCTGCGCCTGCCTCACCGCAAGCCCCATTGGCTCCGTGCAGCCTAGCCCGTGGCCAATCACAGACTGCAAAGCCAGTAGTCTGAGGCGAAAAGGGATGGTGATTGGGCAGGCTGGCTGCTACTCCGAGCCTCTCCACCCCTGGTGCCTGGAAGTCTGCTCCTCAGCTGACTCCCCCTCCCTGTCACGTTTGGCCTTCCAGTGACACCACGTTTTTGCTGTTTTAGCCACCCGAGCTCACCCGAACGCGATCCAAACTGACCAAACTGTTCGGTCATTTCTGCGTTCAAAATTGAGTTTGGTTCTGTCAGTTCGGGTTCGGATTCAGGTTTGGGTTCAGTCATCTGAACAGGCAGAGTTCGGGTCGGACTCCGAACTTCCGAACCGCGTTCGCCCATCCCTAGTTATAAGTCACCTTCATGATCCTGGTGAGTGGGCTTCCTGGGGCTTCTAACAGAATACAGAGCATGAAAATAAAATAAAAGGAAGGAAGGAAATAATTTGTGTTGCCTTCTCTGTGACACCCCTTCTTCCTATTTCCTTAAATGCTCACAGCTGATGGAAAAGACTCACTTCCTCCTTCCTTGTCCTTCTCTGAAAGACAGTACAGCGGAGGAGAATGTACTGGGTAATTCAGAGAGGACCAAAATCCTGGAGTCTTTACTCAGGCTTTATTCAAGTGAAATGCCTTTTAAGACTAAGAAAAAACTGAGAAAGATCTTCAGTTTGAACCCAATAGAAATAAGTCAGAAATAAAAATATGTCATCAAAACTGACAAAGATACACATTGTAAATATATTTTCCTCCTTCTTCCCCTCATGGAAGTAACCATGTTGGAGGGATGACTTTAGCAGTGTATATTTTTAGACACTCCTCTCCCCTTAAACTCTCCACTTTTTCCCACAGCATAATTTTCTTACTCTCTCTGCCCAAAATAGGAGATTCTGGCCAAAATAAGTTACATAATTTAAATCTGTAAATTTAATTCTGACTTTGAAGGCCTCTAATTTGCAGACCTCTTTCTGACTTTCCACTGAGCATTAACATATATACGATGTGCCCCTCCAAAATGTCTTAATATACACACAATAACTTGTAACCATATATAAAACAAAGTTATAAGTTAAAAAAACAAAAGTTTCAGGGTAGCAGATTCTGCTCTGCACAACTGCAGCATATCAGTCACAAAGGACCCACAGACATCTTTAAGAACCATGACTATAACACTAAAAGATCAAGAGAAGGTTTGAATTGCATCGCTCTTCATGCTGTTGTCACTAGAAGTATATATCTGATGATAGTGCATGAACATTTTGTTACAGGTCAAAAGATTCAGAAAGTGTAGTAATGTAAGATCTCGATTTAGGAGAAATGTACGTAAAGTTACTATATCTAAGTCTTTTCAAGAAAAAATGGATAATTGGCTGTAGTTTGAGACTAACAAAGCTAGATTTTTATTAGTAGACTGGCAGTTTTGTAGTATAGCTGCTCAGAATGACGTGGAATGCAGGAGCAAAGGAAAGCATTTAAGCTGTCACAAAACCAAAATCATTCAGCTCTCCAAATAGTGTAATGGTAAAGTCTCTTTTAGAAGCCTTGTAGCAGGTACTGAATTTTTATACAAATGAGGGACTGTTAATGAACTTGTTGAACAAGGGTTGAAAAGGGCTTTGCATTCTATAACACAGATTGGTATCCCGAAACACCTCCCTTCAGCCTGTACCCTCACTCCTATTCAGTTATGGTTCATTAAGTGAAAGCTATGATACGCTGCCTGATTTCACTGCTCCCACCACTGAATTCAGGCTTGACTTTCAAAACTTTCAAATGAAAGAAGCCGTGAATAAAAAGTCTCTCAGTCTGGAGCAGGTATTCACTCAAACATGCTCAACCAGGAGGGAAAAAAGAAAAACAAGGTCATGTTTTCTGATGAATAGTAGGAAAGTTTATCATAGAAAAAACATAAACCCCTTTTAAACTCCTAGATTAGATAAAAGTCATTTCTCCCAACAACTACTGAACTCCCCAAGCACATGCTGTTTTACTTACTGGGAACTGATTTTCAAAGTATTTATGGAATGTATGGAAGGAACAAGTGTGAATATATATATATGGTACATACCAGCTGCAGTTATCCCCTCTTTGACATTAACAATTTAGCCCCTGATCATGCACAAAATACCCATGACCTTGCGAGCCACATAAGCCCCAGAAGACTACAAATCCTGGCTCTATAGCAAGCAGAGATATTCTAAAGAAAGATTACTCTGCTATTGAATCTGTAAAACGAATCTGCCTCGCTGCTGAGAATTGCAGAGCAGCCCAGGACGGAGAAGTAAGATTCATGCCAATTAGTTCCCTGACTACCATATTTCAGTGCGCCCCCTTCCAAAGCATTCTTGTCTGCAAAGCTAATAATGGAGAGGAGGACTGGAAGTCAAGATGCTTAAGTGCTATCTATTCCCCTTTCTTTTTTTGACTTAATGTGTGGCTGCCAG
This sequence comes from Sphenodon punctatus, assembly GCA_003113815.1. Lineage (NCBI taxonomy): Eukaryota > Metazoa > Chordata > Lepidosauria > Sphenodontia > Sphenodontidae > Sphenodon > Sphenodon punctatus. The sequence goes on from QEPC01012288.1 coordinate 1,641,313, forward strand.
TAATTTGTTAACACTAACAGACATATTTTGCCTCTCACCTTTAGCTGACTTCCACTTGTTCATGCAGAAATCATGCTGCACAATTCACAGGTGCAAGTCCCTGTACTTACACTTTAAAAATGTCATATGCAAATGTTAGAGCTATTCCAGGGGCTGACTGGTGTTGATACTTGCAACATCCATCATGTGAAGATATACATTTAGGAGCCAATGATCTCTCATCTTTGTTACATCAGTGGACAGAGGCCCTTTTCAAATGAGCCGGTGGTGCGGGGGTGTGTGTGTGATGGGTGGACGCCGCGGGGTGGGGTGGGACTGTTGCATGGACTCCCACCAACCTCCACCCATCTTCACGCACGGAAGCACCTCCATTTTCTCCAATGCCTCTGTGTGTGTAAGAGGTGGGTGGAGTGCAGGAGCGTGCACGCACCCCCACCCACCCGCACCGACAGTCACATGGACTCCCCTCACCCACCCAGTCGCCCACATGGGCAAGGTGGGGGGGGCGTCTCATGTGCAAAGCACCTGTGTTAGGCTTCAATATTTGTTCTTGGTTGATGTAGTATATCAGCTTAATGTAATTCAATACCTGATACATTCCCTTTCTTGGATACTGCATTTTATATGTGCAGTAGGATAGTCTTAATGATGTTTTCCTATAACTACTGCTGTGATCTAAAGTATATCTATTTTCAAGGGTACTATTAAGAATAGGGCAATCAGGATGGCAAACAAAAATTTGTGATATATTCCTGCTGGTTTTAGAGGTGCTGGTTTCTGACTCTGGCTCTGACTGGATGTATGTTTTATATATCTCAAGGTCAATCAAGTTATGGGAGGGTGTAGTTAAGAAAAGCAGTTGGGAAAACTCTTGCCAATAAAGCACAAGTAATCTCCAGAAGCCTTCAAAATGTCTTAAATTCTTTTACTGTATCACTGAAACAAAACATATTTTGTCTTTCCAGAAAGTGAAACTTCCTGTTTCATAAACACAATAATGTTGGGATTGTCACTATCAATATTTTCCCATTGAACCAGGAGACTCAAAACATACCGAGGACCATGAAAGAACTTCCATTGTCTTTGTTGAGCTTCGGATCATGCCCAAAGTTTCCAGTCCAATTCTACACTTAAGACTTACCGTGGTTCATTGCAAAAATCTCCCAAAGGAAGCCAATCCAGTTTCTAATATTTGCTAAGTTTGAAGTTGTCGGGCATATTTAATATTAATTCTGTAGACACACAATTTACAAATAATAATTACATGGATATTGGATATACTTTTGCTTGAGAAATTTAATGAATACACTTGCAGTTAGCAAAGATGAAATTAATATCCTTTAAGAATTTTGGCTTCTTCAAAAATACTTTCTCTTTCACAAGTTAAAATCAATTGTATATGATTTTCATCAGTATTAAGGGTGTTTCTCTTGGCTGAACATCCTATGGAAGAGGGAGACAAGTGTGCTTGTGAAATAAGAAAGGTGACAGAAGTCACTGAGCCTTTTCTCCTTAGGCGTTACCAGCGGATTATCTATAGCGACAAATTTAGTTCAGCCATATGTGTGTTCATTAGAGTAGAAACAAATATTTGCACCAATACCATATGTGACAAATTCATACACTTCAGTTTGAGTCCAAGAAAGCGGATGCTAAATTGCATCATTCCTGCTTCATTGGATATCCGTTTCAGTTACTCTGGTTTTGTTATTTTGGTTATTTCTGCACAGTAGTTTCAGTTACTTTGTTTTAGCACTGTCCGCATTATTGTACATGTGCAATAGCTGAAATGAAGTAATCAAAATACTGAAGTGATTGGCCAAAAATAAACCCAGTAACCAAACTGGAATACCTGAGTGAGTGGCTATGTGAAAATTAATTGCACTTGCAATTATTGTCTGGATATTTGGAGGGCTGTCCCAAAATGTGAATAATATTATGGATATCAAATCCACTGTTCATTTCACTTCTGGTGTGCATTAGAAGACCATCTTTATTTACATGATTATGCATTAATACTTCTTTCGGTGTCTGATCCATGCTCCATGTGCGCACTTAAGCATGCACACTTTGCGTGTGCACAGCCCGCCACCACAGCCCTACTTCTCCTGAGTACACAGCCCTCTCCCCACTTCCTTCCCTCAGTTGAGAAGGGGGAAGAGGGTCTTGAGACACTCTCCCAGCTGAGTTCCAACCACCTCCCGCCAGTGCTCTCCAGAGCTCTGCCAAGCTGCCACCACACTCCCTTCCCACTCCCCACTCCCATCCTAGGGGATGCAGGAGAGGGCTGCAAGTATAGCAGCAGCTCAGGAAAGGCAGGACTACAGTGTCGTGCTGTGCACATTGCGCAACAGTAGCCGTGTGGATCATCCCTCTGTGCACATTATGATATATTCTCAAAGAATAAATCAAGATTCTATAGGGAATAAGGACCGTTATTATTTATTATTTGTCAACTGTAGAATACCTACTACATTTGGTGTTGGAGTGGGAAGTTCTCTACCGTATTTCTGTCATTCATAACTGGTTTAAATTCAAATGCAAGTTTTTTGGGTGTGTTTTTAATGTAATCAGTTATTAAAGGGGGAGAGAGTGTGGAGGGAGCTGACAAAGTGCTGTGCTAGCCGGAGAGCTGAGAGCTCTGTCCACCCTAGAGAGAGGACTATTAGAGAGAACCAGGAGTGTAGAGCAGCTTCCCAGCAAACCCAACTGGAGACAGAGCCTGGAGTATAAAGTGCAATCTAACTGCGTTGTTTGGGCCCCAGGTGGAGCAAGCTGTGCTTTCTGGGGAGAGCATATCACAGTGGGACAGGGGCTCAGCGCTGATTGTTGCCCCATTTGAAATTGACTCCGTGAATTGGAGTGTGTGCCTTAGAAACAAGCTGGGTCACGGCGAAGCCGCACTGGTTGCTACTTTCAATAACCCACACCTGTGCCGCGGAGAGGACGAGCACTGAGGGCACTCAGGATTGGCCAGCCACCCTGCTAGGGACTTGAAAATGGACTGCGGAGCACTCTTTCTCCACGGGCGCATGCAAGGATACGTCCTTGTGCACGCAGCCTTAGGCGCCGATTGGGTGCTGGGTAGCATTGGATACTCAATCTACCGGGCAGAGACTACTTTCACGGAGCCAGTGGTGGGCTGAGCAGGAACTTGGACACAGACACAGGTACTGCGGCTGGGCTGCACTTCTGGTCCCTTGGGACAAGATTCTTGGTGGCTGTGCCTTGAAAAAGGGGGCAAGATCCTGTGACTTTTTGAATACTGTTGGACTCTGTTAGGGGCTGAGCCCTCTGCTGAGATATTTTATTATACTCAAGCTGGTTTAGGTTTTTTATTATTTGGCAGGCCTTGTTGCCAAATTGACTTTAAGCGGTTTGCAGTTTCTGCAGTTTCTTTACTGAAGAGCCTGCGGGGATCCACTCTGCCATCCACCTACCTGCCTCACTGCTGCGGAGGCTGGGAAGCTCTGCTGCCGGCGGGGGTGTGTGCTCCGTCGCTCTGCTGACCCGCTGCCTGGGTGTCCCGCTGCCACCGACTCCACTGCTGCTGCTGCCCGCTGGGGGACCTGCGGGGGGAAGACCTACATGCGAGCTTTGGGGGGCTAGGGGGGGAATCGCAGAGGCCAGACTCGTGGGCTGACCTGTCCCCTCCCCCCCACCCGGAAGTAGCGGGGGTTAAAAACCCCGGGACCAGCGGCTGAGCCGCAAGAGCCTGCGGGGATCCACTCTGCCATCCACCTACCTGCCTCACTGCTGCGGAGGCTGGGAAGCTCTGCTGCCGGCGGGGGTGTGTGCTCCGTCGCTCTGCTGACCCGCTGCCTGGGTGTCCCGCTGCCACCGACTCCACTGCTGCTGCTGCCCGCTGGGGGACCTGCGGGGGGAAGACCTACATGCGAGCTTTGGGGGGCTAGGGGGGGAATCGCAGAGGCCAGACTCGTGGGCTGACCTGTCCCCTCCCCCCCACCCGGAAGTAGCGGGGGTTAAAAACCCCGGGACCAGCGGCTGAGCCGCAAGAGCCTGCGGGGATCCACTCTGCCATCCACCTACCTGCCTCACTGCTGCGGAGGCTGGGAAGCTCTGCTGCCGGCGGGGGTGTGTGCTCCGTCGCTCTGCTGACCCGCTGCCTGGGTGTCCCGCTGCCACCGACTCCACTGCTGCTGCTGCCCGCTGGGGGACCTGCGGGGGGAAGACCTACATGCGAGCTTTGGGGGGCTAGGGGGGGAATCGCAGAGGCCAGACTCGTGGGCTGACCTGT
>QEPC01012288.1:1647897-1673526 GCA_003113815.1 Sphenodon punctatus
GGTTTTTTTTTAATCCCCTACCCATTTGTTTTGTCTAGCCCTGTTAATATTTATATTGAATATTTGATTGTTTTTATCTGAATTTTAATGTATTTTATTGTTTTAATTGTTTTGTGTTGTGAGCTGCCCCGGGCTGCGTTGCAGGAGGGGCGGGATATAAATTTGTTTAAATAAATAAAATAAATAAATAAATTAAAAAAATTAACTGGAGAATATTAAATGGGACATCTGGCAGCTCAGAAGGATAGATCCATACGTATCTTGCAAAGTTTGGTGCAGATGTGGTGGATTATCTAGGCACATCTAGACAGCATCGGTTTCCTTGACCCTTTTTAGTCTGGTTTCCGCCCCAGCTATGGTACAGAGAGGGCGTTGGGAGTCTTGGTGGATGATCTCCACCAGGAGATGGATGCAGGACGTTCAACATTTCTGGTCCTGCTAGATCTCTTGGCCACTTTTGATACAGTGAACCATGGGCTGCTGTTGAGATGGCTGTGAGTCCTGGGAGGTCTGGATGAGACTGTCCTTGGGTCGTTCCGCTCATTCCTCTCGTGCATCTAGCCCCTGGGCCCTGGATTGCATCTAGCCCCTGGGCCCTGGATTGTGGTGTTCCACAAGGTTCTATCTTGTCTCCGTTATTGTTTAATGTGTATATGCAGCCCTTGGGGGAGATCGTGAGGAGGTTCAGGGTGTGATGTCACCAATATGCTTATGATAGTCAGCTGTACCTCTCATTTTCAACCGACCCACGTCCTACCATCTCAGTACTTTCCCAATGTTTGGAGGCCGTAGCGGATTGGATGCAGCAGAGCAGAGTGAAGCTTAATCCTGATAAGACAGAGGTGATGATGGTGGGTAGGGCGACAGAGGTATTGGCTCCCCTCGTAGAGGGGGTCTGTCCTCAGGTAGCACAGCAGGCTTGGAGTCTGGGGGTGTTATTGGATTCGGGCCTTCGCCTGGATCAACAGGTGGAGATGGTGGCTAAAGCCGCTTTCTGCCAGTTGTATCTGGTGTGGAGGCTGCACCCATACATCTCCAGGCCTGATCTGGCCACCCTCATTCATGCCTTCATCACCTCAAGGCTAGATTACTGCAATGCACTCTACGTGGGGCTTCCCTTGATGCTGGTTTGGAGGCTGCAGCTGCAGAGTGTGGCAGCTCGTCTCCTTACAAGGACTGGACAACAGGAGCATATTACTTCTGTGCTCCATGCTCTGCACTGGCTGCCAATAACATACCGAACCAGATTCAAGGTGTTGGTTTTGGCCCCTATACGGTCTGGGCCCCTCATATCTCAGGGACCGCCTCACCCTCCACATCTCAGAGCAACCCCTTCGGTCCACCGGGGGCGCCTTTTTGGAGGTCCCCCATGTAAAATGGGGGGCCACCATGGAGAGGGCGTTCTCGGTGGCCGTGCCGCGACTTTGGAACTCCCTCCCGGAGGAAGCCCACCTAGTCCCAAGTTTTCTGGCTTTCTGCCGAACTTGCAAAACCTGGTTGTTCACCAAGAACTTCGGAGGGGAGGGTGGGGTAGTTGGGAGGAGATATTTTAAATTCTGTTTAAATTCTTTTTATGCTTTTTAGTGAATTTTAATATTGTATATTTTTATTCTTTTTGTAAGCCACCCCGAGATGCTGTAGGCATGAGGGGGCAGCTAAGAAATGCAAATAAATAAATAAAATAAATAAATAATATATGTGCACCTGATTCACTAATAAATAGATTGACAAACTTTGAAGTCATGGTTCAGGGTATTAGCAATCACCAGACAATTAGTATTGACTTTTTGCAGACAGGCTCAGGTGATCTTTTCTGTGAGCATAACCCAGTACTTGGCTTAATAGACACTGCATATAGCAAGACTCGCAGGTGGGGCCCCAATTTAGTAAATGACAGTCAAAAGTATCTGGGTTTGGAAATAATGCAAGCTATGTGGAATCAATTCCTGTATGGAAAGTCTGCTGGGGAGGATGTAACAGGGGGGATATCTAGAAATTCAGGAAAAAATAAAGTCAGAACTGTTGACTAGGGTGGTCAGAGAAAACAACCGGATAGGTATGCACCCACGATGGTTCGACAAGGAATGCCAGAAACAAAAAGCTACCCTGCTTAAGCTGGCATATAAAGTAAGATTGAAACCGGAGGATGAACTATTGAGGGACTATCTAGAGGCTAAAGGAACTATAGGCATATGATTAAAAGGAAAAAAGGTTGATTACCAGAAATTACAGTGAAAGTGGCTATCCAAGGCAATTTATAGAAAAGATGCCCGTCAATTCTGGCAGATTGTAACTTTGGGGTATTCTACAGAACAAGTGTTTTCAAAGATCCAAATTCTGGCTATAGAATGGGAAGCATTTTATAAAAAATTGTTCAATAGAAATGTGAATACGGGGTCAAGTGCTCCAACAAAAGATTTCCCGGTGTCATCAGACTGGGACCTATTATCTTTGGAGGTCATAAAGTAATTCATATTTGCCCTGCCTGAAAATAAAGCCCCTCTTGTAGATGGGCTCACTGGTGAATTCCTGAAAGTGAACTGCGACTGGTAGGCTGCAATATTTCAGAAATTATTTAATTACATAAATTCTTCTGGGGTAGTGCCAGATAATTGCAATCCAAGTATAGTGGTCCGCATTTACAAGAAGGGAGACAGGTCACATCCGTCAAATTACCGACCAATCAGTCTCATAAATATCCCAGCTAAATTGTACACTAAAACTTTATTAAGTAGACTGGTGGACTGGTTGGAAGGAAATAAGATTCTTAAGAACATACAAGCAGGTTTCAGGCAAGTCAGATCAACTGTGGACCATTGTTATGTGCTCACCCACATGATAGATAAATACGTGAGGATTAAGTGCATGAAGCTGTATGTGATGTTTGTAGATCTCAGCCAGGCTTTCGACTCAATAGACCGAGTGCTCCTGTGGGATAAATTAAGGAGGGCAGGTATAGATATTACGCTGCTAGCATTGATACAGTGGCTATATCAATTTACCAAAATTTGAGTCCGAATTAGAGGGAAAGGGGATTTGTCTGGGCCTATTGCCACAGGAGGTGAGGTTAAGCAAGGGTACGTATTAGCCCCAACTCTTTTCAATTTTTTTATCAACGATATAGTTGATACTTTGGCTGATGATAAGTTTCACCCAGCATCAATTGCGGGCAGAAGAATAAACACATTGTTATATGCGGATGATATGGCCCTTTTCTCCACCTCGAGGACTCGGCTAAGAAGAGTAATCTCTCAACTATATGACTATTGTATTTTTAACAAGTTATTTATAAATTGTGATAAAACTAAAGTGGTCGTGTTTGTCAAGCGCCAATCTCGATGGGTGTGGAATCTGGAACAGGACAGAGTAGAAAAGGCAGACTGTTACCGATACTTGGGGTTAACATTTTCCAAGACAGAAACTTGGGGTGATCATTATAAGTCTATCAATATGAAAATGCAGCAGTCTGCCAATGGGGTGATCAGGTTTTGGATCAAACATGGGTGTCGGCAGATGACCCCAGTCCTAAGACTCTTGGAACATAAACTGATACCCCAAGTTATATACGGGGCAGAGATTTGAGGTTGTCAGAGCAAGTTGAGTATAGAAGGCCTTCAGAACAGTCTCTTGAGAACGCTACTGGGCACTCCCAAATACACCCCGGTCTCATTAATACGCTTCAAATTGGCAATCTTACCAGTTAAAATTAAAGCCCAAGGAAGGGCAATCAGATATTGGTTCAAGCTCATAGATATGGCGGATGATGACCTTCTGAAACTTTGTTGGATAGAAAAAACAAGAACTGAATCAGAATTTTGGTGGAGGGAGAGCTTGGGCTCTCTGGTTAGCCAGCTGGGGTACAGATATATGCTGTTGCATTAATAGGTAGCACAACATGATAGAGCTAGTACTCTGTGGAGACTGGAGGACATGGCCATGTCATTCTCCAACAAAGTTGCCCCCCTCTACCCCAGGTTAAAGGAGGGCTGGGGCAGAGAGGGCTACCTGACTACTCTGCAGAATCATATTATACACTCTGCTGCTTTCAGCTGTTGCCCTCCAAAGTACTTGAGGGCCGATGTCTGCAGCTACTCTGGGCATCCCACAAATGCCCCTGTGGCTTGGACCAAATAGATGAGATACAACATATAATATTGGAATGCTGTTTCACAGAGACTATTCGGGTGAATTGGCTTGACAAACCACTGCGGTCTAAAAAGTTCTGACCAGTTAAATACCAACTCCAGTTCCTATTGACTAGAATTAAAGCAGAGGAACTGAGGGAAATAGCCAATATATTCCACTTGATGATAGAAGCTAGAAGTAGGGCAGAGGGAGCTGAGCACGCAATTAAGGATGCCAAATAGAGGGGGTTATCCTTGGAGAAAGTGGCCCTTTAACTATACAAACCAAATGTTGTTTGAAGACGGAGCAATGTATGCAAAAGTAATTAAAGCCAGGTTGTTTTATTGGATTTAAGAATATGGTGATGGCCAGGAGCCAAACCAGATATAAGGAAATGGGAAGGAATTTCTGAAACTGCGAGTCTTGAGCTACAGTTTTTTGGTTTATTTTTAATGTTTATTTACTCATTGTATTTTTTTAATTATGTTTGTACTGTTGTATAATCTCTTTCTGGATTATGGCAAAAGCTAATATCCAAAATAAATTTGAATTAATTGAAATTATTAAACAAAAAAAGGAAAAGTTTGTCAAATTATAGGAATTAGAAACAAGCCTGCTGGTCTGACTAGCTGTATTCTGGGTAAATGGTGAATTTTGAATTCACAGTTCATGATATAGTTCAGATAGACCATTCCCTGAAGCACACTTGAGAGTGATTTTGCCTTATCTTGTATCCATTCCTGACTGATGTAATGATTCAGGTCCGGAAATAATGCTTCTGTCCTTTATCAGTTAAGAACTTTTAGGCTTTCCTGCTGCCTGTTCTCACATATGTAGATTACCACTTCACAAATGTTGAATTGTAATGTTATACCATGCCTGTTCCATATAAAAATTAAACAGCTATAACTTGATTGTTGAAAATGATGTAAAAATAAATATTTTATCCAGCCCTTCAAATTCTTAAAATGTAAAATACTGACTTCCGAATAGATCTTCCCACGAAGAAAAGTATTGGAGGTGTCATTACAACAATCATTTGGGAAGCCATATCTTCTCAAAGGAAACATCAAATCAGGGCCTTTCAGTATTATCTTATCCTCAAGATTATATGCCCCCTTGGCAAATCTTGTATTTCATTTTTATTTTATTACAACATTTGGTGAAGAGAATGTTATTCATATCACACATCTGTCTAAAGAGATGTCAACACCAAAACTAATGTCTCCAATCTAAATAAATCTAGAGATTTTAATGAGGGGAGTCGCCCCGAGCTGTTTTCAGGAGGGGCAGGATAAAAATCAATAATAAATAAATTAATTAATTAAATTATTGTGACCATGACCTACCTCAACATCTGGGCTTTTCCAGGACCGCTCTCCTCTCATTAGCCTTCCAAAAGATGTCAATTAAGAGGGGAAGGGAAGGCATTTCACCATGCACCTTCTTGGCGTGTCATAACACAAGAGGGAAAACATAGCCTAACAATTATAATTTCCTATTAATTAGAATAGTAGCATGCAGATACCAGAGTCCTGTGATTTTTACATAGCAAAAACCAGCTTTTTGGTACACAAACAATGGCATATACATCTGCTAAAAAATGCTCTATAATAGTAGAAAGAAGAGTATCGATTAAAAAAATACAGGAAGTGCCAGCACAGAGGTAATAGATACTCTGTAAATAACTGCAATTTATTACAGAAAGTTAAAATAAATAGCAAATGTATCCTCCTTGATAGAAAATGTATCCCCTCACTCAGGCTCGGGTTAAGCAAACCTCCAAGGGAAGGGACACAGTGTGCTATCCATTGCTTAAAGACTTTATAAAGTGTGGTTAGATAACTATCATTCTTAAAAATGAAATTGTTCAGAAGCTGATGCAGGGATTGCTAGGTGAATTTATATGGCCTGTGTTATGCACAAAGGTTATAATGTTTCCCTCTGGCATTAAAATCTCGGATATTAATTTTTGGTGGATCAAGTGTTCTCATGTTTTCTAATACTGTTCTCATTTGTAAAGCCCCTAGGGTTGAGCTTGGCAGCCTCATATACTTATTAGGGATGGTCGAACACGGAAGTTCAGAGTTCGGACCAAACTCGACCAGTTTGGTCGATCGAACCAAACTTCTGAACCGAACTCAATTTTTGAACCGAACCAACCGAATTTCCAAATTCGGTTCTATTCCCATCCCTAAATGATAATATTCCATTTAGTTCAATGGGGTTTGCATTTCTGAACTTTGTTCGGAAGTTCGGAGTTCAGACTAAATTCGAATAGTTTGGTCGACTGAACCAAACTTCCGAACTGAACCAAATTTCCGAACTGAACCGAACCGAATTTCCAAACTCAGTTCTGTTCGCCCATCCCTAATACTTATCATCTTGTTTAATATCTTCTATCTGCTATGTCAGGACCCTGCTGGCCTCAAACCAGTATCCCTCGGGTTCCCAGCATAGCAGCCTGCCTAACCCATGGCACCACACAGGTATTTTAGTTCTGGGTACTATGATGATCAGTTCCATGCAGCAACTAAGCCACTCACCATGCACATGGGATTGGCAGCTGATCATATAAAAGACTGCCCAGAGGCAACAGAAAGCTGGGTAGAACCTTGTCCCCATGATTGTTTTATTTATTTATTTATTACAAATATTTATATCCTGAGCACTGGCAGCGCGGGGCAGTGAACAATAGGGCTGTAGTGGAATATCGCAGCGGTAGCTATTTCCGGCGGAAACAGTGTTTCCGCAATTAGTGGAACGGCATGGCAGAGGCTTTCATTCCGCGGTTTCATTCCGCGGTTCCGCGGTTCCGCTTATTTAATTCCGCAACTTAGTGGAATCGTGGAAACATGACATTTTCGCGATTTCCGCAATTCCGCCAGCGCCAAAAAATAGCGGAATAGCGGTTTTCCGCGATTTCCGCAATTTTTCCACGATTTTTCCGCAATTCCGCGATTTGCAGAATTCCGACGGAATTAGCGGAATATCCGCAGAAAAGTCGCGGTGTGGCGCGGGCAGTTCCGAAATGGCGGAACGGAATCGCGGCGCGGTAAAAGCTGCTGCCGCATCAGCCCTAGTGAACAACACAAACAGCCAACTATCAAATCCTTTTAACACACTACAAACAATTAAAAATATTAAAATACCAAAAACAGAAAGACTAAAATGCAGAAAAAACACATGATACTCTGACCTGTGTGTCTCTGACCTGTTTGTTTACTGACCATGTGCCTATCCCTGATTCCTGGACCCTTTGGACCTATGCCTGTCTGCTTCCATGTTTAGACCAAATTCTAGGGATGGTTGAACAGAACACCGTTCTGATGTTCGGACGTTCGGTTCGAAACCCGAGTTCGGGTTCGGTTGTTCGGTTCAGTGAAGTTTGGTTCGGCCGAACATTTTAAAAAGTGCTATCGGTACCGAAACCAATTTTTTTTCAGTATTGGTATTTTTGGCCCTGAAACCACCTCTGGTGTCCACCCCTGGCCAGGAACTCTGCTCCTCAGCTGCTTCCACTTTCCTGTCACTTTTTTCCTGCCCAAAGCCACGTTTTTCCTACCCCCAAACTCATCCGAACTTTTCCAAACTTTTCAGAAGTTCGAGCGCTTGGTTCAGAAGTTCGGTTGGGTTGTCCGAACAGGCTGAGTTCGGACCAAACTCCAAACTTCTGAACCGTGTTTGCACATCCCTACCCAATTCTACCTGCTTGGACCTGATCTTGCCTTCAGCCTGCTGTGTCCTGACTCCACCACTTAGGACTCAGTTCTGTGTGTCTGCCCACTACCCAAACTAGGCACTGACATACTCCTTACTTTGACTTTGTCTTTAACTAAATTTGAGGTTTATTTTTTACTTGAAGGATGTGCCCAACTGTTGTTAGATTTGCATATGTCAAATGAGGAGATAGCAGACCCATTTTAAAGAGATGTTTTCATTTATTCTTGTTTCTAGTGCATTCCTGACCTCTGTGAAAAAGTTCTCAGGCTTTTTTATGATAGGCACATGTACACTTTCTGCATCCAAACACATGGAAATCTAAGCTTCTTTAAAGAAAACTCATTAAAATAATGTCAGTTTTCACTGGAAAATAGGATTTTTTTCTCTATTTTTCTCCAGCATCTGGGCAAGAGATCTAAAACACCTTTCATACTGAGTTCTGCAAGCCTTGCTGAAAGCTGTACAAGATTATGGGATTAATTTAACTAGGCTTTTTTGCTACTAGATGTCTTCTCTGTGAACACTGTCACACATTTTATTCCCCCCCCCACCAATTAAATTACTTCTCTTTGTATCTCCGTAACATCAAATGAAAGACAGACACACAGACAATGGAAAGTAGATGGTACTGACGTTAGCATTTTTTAATTTTTTTTAAAAAAATCTCAAAATGGGAAGAGCTGCAGCTGCTACTAAATATTCTGTAGGTTGTTTGAGGTCAGACAAACCTGGAGTTGAAAGCATTGTCATTCAGCTGCCTGAGCCTTAGGAGAAGGGTGGGGTATAAATCTGAATAAATGAATGACTAAATAAATAAATGATCACGAGCACAGTTAAGATTCCTCAACAGCTGGCAGTTTAACATGAGTCATAATTCATGCTAAAAAAAGAAAAATAGAAAGCTTAAGGAGCTTTAATTTTCTATGTGGTTTTGAAATTCTGGGGCTCAATACATAGCCATTTTGAGCCCCGCTGCCTCACCTTTTTCCAAAGAATGATTTGGAATATATCCCACCACCTTTGTAGAAAAACTAATGTGGGCAGAGGCTGACAGTAGGGATGTGTGAACGCGGTTCGGATGTTCGGAATTCGGGCTGAACTCAGCCTGTTCGGACAACCAAACCGAACACCTGAACCAAATGTTCGAACGGCTGAACAGTTCGGAAAAGTTCGGATGAGTTCGGATGAGTTCAGGGGTGGGAAAAACGTGACTTTGGGCGGGAAAAACATGTCTGGAAGGGGGAGGTAGCTGAGGAGCAGACTTCCTGGCACCAGGAATGGAGACCAGGGGTCATTTCAGGGTCAAATGATACCGATACCAAAAAACATTTTTCAATTTTGGTATTGGTATCGATAGCACTATTTTCAGTTGTTCGTGCCAAACTGAACAACCGAACCTGAACTCGGGTTTCGAACTGAATGACCGAACGTCCAAACATCCGAACCGCGTTCTGTTCGCACATCCCTAACTGATGGTATCCCTATTTTTACAAATAAATTGTGTTTGTGATAAAGGGAAACACAAACAATCCTCTTCTAGTTTTTTTTAAAGTTTAGTGCATGATTATGTGACAATTTGAACCAGCTGCAATAAGATATGCTGACACAACCTGTCTGAGGATAAAGAGAAAAGAAGCTGTACTAGGAATAAGGAAATTGAAATTTTGCCTGTTAGAGAGCAGAAGTGCAGGGTCTTCTGCAGTATGGACTTTTGTGCAAACATGGGAACAAGTTAGAAAGTGAATTTTCTGCGCATTACAGTTCTAAAGTTTTTGTTTATTTATTTATTTATTTATTCAACATTTATCCAGCCCTTCCCTCAAAGGCACAGGGCAGCTTACAGTAATATAATATATAGTGAGAGACATAACATATATAAGCACATATAGAAAAACATATAGAAATAATTAAAAAGAAACACTAAAGCCCAACCTCCAACCCTATCCTGGCCCACCAAAGGCCTGGCCAAACAAAAAGAATGTACGTCCGTTCAGAAAATCAAGCAGGCAGCTTGGGATTAGGCAGATCTCCAAGGAGAGAGAATTTCATAAGTGTGGAGCAACTACTAAGAACTGCTTGCCATCGTTTACGAAACTCATGAGCAGTTGGTATTTGCTAGAGAGTGCCCTCAGCCAACCACAGAGGCTGCAACGAAACATAAGGGAAGAGGAGATCTTTTGGATACCTGGGCCCAAGCCATTTAGGGTTTTATAGATCAAAACCAGCACCCTGAATTGTGCCCGCAAAGCTAATGGCAGCTAGTGCAGAACAGTCCAGAGCACCAGTGTAATCAGCTCCTCTCAGCGACACACCCCAACAGAAGGTGGGTCGCCACATTCTGCATCAACTGGAGTTTCAGAACAGTAATCAAGGGCAGCCCCACGAAGAGCACATTGCAATAGTCTAGCCTCGATGTTATGAAGGCATGGATAACATGGATAATTCCAAGTCTGATAGAAAAGGTTGTAGCTTTCTCAGCAGATGAAGTTGGTGAAAAGCTCTCCTGGCTACCACGTCAACCTGACCATCCAGGCACAGCAATGGATCTAAGAGCACCCCAAGGCTGTGAATCTGAGTAACCAAAGGAGGCTGAATCCCATCAAGAAGCGAGGTCCCTTTGTCCCTGAGGTCACATGGCTGGCCAACCATCATCACCTCAGTTTTTTCTGGATTCAGTTTCAGTTGGCTTGCCCACATCCAGTCCCAAATGACAACCAGGCAACTGATAAGCACCAAGACTGCAGGGCCTGGGTCAGATGAAAAAGAAATATAGAGTTGAGTGTCATCACCATACGAATGGCACCTCACTGCAATCCTCCTAACAATCTCACCCAGATGTACTTAGATGTACATCGAAGAGAAGTGGGGACAAGATTGAACCCTTCAGGAAAGCACAAGGGAGCTGCTGGGGGGATAACATGCCACTGCCTATCACCATTTTTTGGGTTCTCCCATCCAGGAATGAGCAGGACCACTCAAGAGTGGTCCCATGCACCCCCACCAGGTCCTGCAGCCATGTCAACAACACTCCATGATCAACTGTATCAAAGGCCACCAAAAGATCTAACAAAATCAACAGTGTACAATTTCCCCTGTCAATTTCCAAGCAGAGATTGTCAACCAAGGCCACAAGTGAAGTCTCATTGCCATGCCCAGGATGAAAACCCAACTGTTTTGCATGGATCCAGGAATCCAATAGCATTGAGATGTGCCTGGAGCTATGAGGCAACCATCGGTTCAATAACGTTCCCTAAGGGAAGGTTAGATACGACAGTAGCTGGCAGAGGAGTCAACATCAAGAGATGGTTTCTTGAGCAGGAGGTAGGAAACTACAGTTTTGAAGCCATCAGGCATCCTCCCCTCCCAAAGGGAGGCATTGACAACCCCATCCAGCAATGGCCTCATTGTCTCTTGGCTAGCTTTCACCAGCCAGGGCGGGCATGGATCTAATTCACAACTGTTTGCTCGCACCACTCCAAGCACAGCCTCCGCATTGGTGGGCGAGTTGAACTGAAGTCGATCCAAACAAACCAGACAAGACCAGGCCTTCCCAACCCCAAATTCTGATTCTGCACTCCAAATGGAAGTGCCCAAGTTGAGCCAAATATAAGTGAAAGAGCCAAATATATGTGACTTTATCTGCAAAGTAGATGGGAAACTCATCACAGCAGGCAGCTAGTGCCTAACTCCAAGTGGAGACAGCCAGAATTGAATAAGCTATTCACCACCTGGAAGAGTTCCACCTGATGGCATTTTGCAGATGCTATGGCAGCAGAAAAGAAAGCCACAGTCACAGCATAGTCCTTCAGAGATAATCTATGCCACAGTCGGTTGGCTTTGACATGAGCCAGCACCCCTATGCTCTAACTGTTTACTCTCACACTTTAGCAACCTCAGGGCCTCCGTATATCAGGGAGACCTGCACTGCCCCAACAGAGGAAGCAGATGCCTGGGTGCCACTGTGCTGATAGCCCGGGTCAACACAGCATACCACAAATCAACCAGGGCATCGACAAAGAGGCATCAAGGTCAGTGGGTAAATCCCCCAGAGAATTCTGGAATTCTATTGCATTCATTAGTCACCCCAATGGAAGCAAAAGAGGGCAGGGATCTGAACCCTCAGAAGGTAATGATCTGACTATGACAACATTGCCACCTAGAAAGAGTAGTTTAGTCTCTTGTCGACGCTTCTGTTGCTTCTCAACAGGCAACAGTTCAGGAACATTCAGAATATGAGGAAAGTAGGTTTTTTTTTTCTATTCCAGCTTATATTACTTTCATTGGTGTGCAATCCAGCTGACCAGCTGGGGAAAAACTGTCTTTGTCCTCTGTCTCTTTTCTTGCCAGAAAGGAAGAAACACTGAAGTATGTCATGGACTCTGTGCTACTGTTTCCCAAAATGCAAAATTTCAAAAGCAGTGAAATGCACATTCTTCCCTGCACATTCAAACTATTTGTTTTTTAACTTTTGCTATTTGGAAAATGACAGTAGGAAAGCAGCAGAAACAATAACAATAAGTAAATTTAGTTTTACTTATTGTATTAAAAAGTATTGTATTAATACTTATTGTATTAAAATAGTATTATTATTATTATTATTATTATTATTATTATTTATTCATTAGCATTAGCATTAGCATTTATATAGCAACAGCAATGTACCTGGTGCTTAGGCATTTAGCTTGCGCCATAGCCAGTGCACAATCAAGCAAATACATACATAAAACATAATGTAAAATTAACATAAACTTTTAAAATAATACTCTTGGTCCTTGGGGGTAAAAAATAAAATCCTAGAAAAACCTTGACCCCTGCACAGCAGACAGTCAAAGGTCTTCCAACAAGTGCCACTTAAATCACACTTGATCCCTAAGGGGCAGTATTAATGTCCTAATAAATCAAAATTAATAATAATATTATTATGCCATCCATGCTATTCTTAGGGCTAGCATGGATGGCACCTAACCCCAAGGACCTGAATCACAATCATGTTTATGTTTATTTGTTTATTTGTTGTTAAGCCAATGCCATCAACAATCAGTTCACACTCTATTACCATAAAAGGCCTCAAATCAAACATCAAATAAAATATATTTAAAATGATAGCATATAAATATCAAAAGGTACAGTTTAGGGCCTTTGCCATCAACAATCAATTCACACTATATTTCAATATGAGGCCTCAAATCAAAAACGTAATATAAAAAGTATATTTAAAATAATAAAATATGCATAACAAAGGTACAGTTTAAAGAACACACAGCAAATTAACATTTCTAAACTCCAATATCTCTAGTTCTCTTGAGTTAAATTTTGCTTATGTAAATCTCTGATTTTCATTGCAGAATACAGGAACAGAGCAACATGTTTCACAGGAATCTGGGACTTCTTTCCCTGCAGAAGTTCAACCACCAAACTCTCCTCGCCTACTATGGATTTCCTCTCAGTCAAAGGGAAAATATATTGTTTGCGTATCTGTTCATTCCACTTGCAATGTAGAAGTATATGAATAGTTGTTTCTTGTTCCTTCCTTGAGCATTGGCATAAGTGGGCCTCATAAGGAAGTCGTACCATCCTTCCTTCCACTATTGCTGATGGTAACTGCTGAAAACGAGCCAACGTAATGGCTCTTCTTTGACTATATTCAGCAGGGGCAGTGCGCCCCCTAGGGCATCTGGGTCAATGCCCCTCCTGGCCCCTGGACCCAGGAGGACTCTCCCAATCTCACGCTGCGGCTACATCTGATGCTCGCAGCCCAGCAATCTGTTTAAAAAAAAATTAAAAAAAAAAAAATCGCAGGAACCAACCCAGTTGCATGAGAGGAGCCTCTCAAAGAAGAATTACTGCTGGTTCTTCTTTAAGAGGCTCCTCTCATGAACCACCGGACCAAGTCTGCCCTGAGGGGTGGGGACTGGCTGCACTCGAGTCTCGAGTCCCATAAGGGACAAAACTATTTTGAACACGCTTTGGGCGGCTCAGGACACAGTCCAGGTGCATGTATGGGAATCTGAATTTCCCATTGCATCCACTGAGGTGCAGGCTCTCTAAGAGCCCTATGGGCTCAATTTTAAAATGACACCTGGGCGCCAATGTTAAGTGCTTAGGCGAGATGTGCTGTGGGCAGCTGTGAGGCAGTCAGGAATCAACGCGCATGCTCAACTCAACTCAACTCTCAAGAAGTGAACAGCACGCCATCCTGCTGCCTGACTTTGGTGGTGAGTAAATTGTGGGGGGAGACTGGGGATGGAATGGGGCTGGGGGGAGGGGTTTGGACTGGGAGAGACTAGGGAATGGGGGAGGGGTGGATGGGGAGAGACTGGGAGAGAGGGAATGATGGAGGGGAATGGGGAGGGAGAGACTGGGAGAGACTGGAGAATGGGGCAGAGGTGGATGCCATCCACTGGATGGGGAGAGACTGGGACACACTGGGGAATGGGTGAGGTGTGGATGGGGAAAGACTGGGAGAGAGGGAATGGGCAGGGGAATGTGGGGAGGAAGATACTGGGAGAGACTGGGGAATGGGGGAGGGGTGGATGCCATCCACTGGATGGGGAGACACTGGGAGACACTGGGGAATGGGGGAATGGGTTTGGACTGGGAGACACTGGGGAATGAGGGAGGAGTGGATGAGGTGAGACTGGGGAATGGGGAAAGGGGATGGACAGGGAGAAACTGGGAAAACAGGGCTCAACCATGTTTTGGAGGACAAGTGAAACTCCTCGCCTCGCTGCTGCTGCTTTTTTGGTGTGGTAAGGACTGCACATAATGTTGCCTTAAGTTGCTTTGCTTTGCTTGCTCTGTGTTTGCATGATTACGTTTTGTAAATTTGTGGGTTCACTGGTTGTGGCTACTCTTTTCTAAAATGGTCCCCTCGCTGTTTCACTGCTGCTCCCTGCTGCTGGAAAGTAGTTTGCGTGGACACAGGCATTTGGCTGCAGGGGATAAGTTGTGGCTTCTGGGAATGCTGGTCTGGATGGGCCTGGTTTGGTGACAGTGCAGCCCTGAAACTGGCCAAACTTTTAGAAAAGGCCTGTTTCTTTGGACAGGCGTTTGGCTGCTGGGAATAGGGTGTAGCTACTCGGGATGCTGGTCTGGATAGGCCTGGTTTGCTTGCAATCCAGGCCTGCAACTGTTCTCCTTGTGAACAGAGGAGAAAGTAGGTAGGAGCATGGCAGAAGAGAAGGCTGCAGACAACAAGGAAACCCTTTCCCCCTGTTCCCCACTGAACCCATCTTTTCCCCCTTCCTCTTCTCGTTCGCCAAAACCAAACCCTTTGCCTCCTATGTCTCCTCTGTCCTGTCCTTCTCTTCCCTTTCGTTCTCTTCTTATTCAGCTTGTCGCAGAACAGTGAGCTAACTCAGTTCTCCTAAGTTCTCCAAGCCAGACGGAAGGCTTCTCCCAAAGCTTACACCTTCAGAAGACTACAGGTGGCCAAGCATGCCATGAAAATTGAGGATTCGAGGGTTCAGGATAAAGGTAGGTGATGGCAACGTGATCTATTTTTTAACCTACTATGGTTAATTTGGACCTGGTGGGAAAGAGAGAGGAGAGTGGATGGGACCCCAGTAAGAGGGTTCTCTATTCCCTGGTGGCAGTGCTTCACACATGAGCATTCCCAGCATTAAGTAATGTAATGTCCATCCAACGTTGACCCTTGGAACACCTTGCTGCTGGGTTATGCCCTGGCTCCGCCTATGGTTTCACTAGCTCCACCTATGGTTTCCCTGGCTCCACCCCTAGGCTAGGCTCCACCCCTATACTTGCCAGCCCACCAGCAGCAAAGTTGCCAGCGGCAGGTTTAACCCACCCACTGCCCCACCAGCCTCCCCTGATATTCAGTTATCTCCAATAAATAGGAGGGCACCACCAAGTCTGTATTTATCGTTTTATACAATGTAGAGATCTTTTGACTGGAACGTGCTGCCAACATTTCTTGTCTTACTTGGTCAAATAATCATTTTTTCACTACGGCGGTAGCAGCTTTACAGCCTAGATGGCTCAATGCTGTTGGGGAAAATCCCAAATGGGCCAAATGCTCACACGCCTCCCCATACCAAGGATCATCCTTAGCCAATTGATAGGCAATAGCTTGAAAGGATGATTTTAGAGCAAAATACAGCTTAGCCAAGTAGGTGAGAACCCGTAGAATAATCCTTTTGGCCAAGGGAATATACCCTACTTCTGCCTGTAACAGAACTACGGGTGTATTTCTAGGGACCGCCAGTATTGCCCTAAGAAACATTTTTTGAAGGGGTTCAAACCTTGATCCTAAGAAGGTACCCCATATTTCTGCTCCATATAGAATTTTAGGAAGCACCTGCATCTCAAAAATCTTTAGGACCGGCAGTAGGAGTCTTCCCCCTCTCTAACAGTAAAAACCCATCAGCTCTTTAGAGGCTACCGTGGCAGTTACCTTGATCTTTTCTAACTGATCAGACCACTTCTTTTTAGCAAAAATCATAACTCCAAGGTATTTATAACTGAGAACCTGGGAGATACTGCACTGCCCAAGCCTCCATTTATGGATTTTCTTATCTACGCCTGCCACCAGGAGGACTTTAGTCTTCTAGTAATTTATTTCCAAGATTTCTGTCTGACAATAATCAGCAAACTTATTAAGTATGTGCCTAAGGCCCACCTGTGAACGGGACAATAGGATAATGTCGTCAGCATATAATAACACTGACAAAGGTTGATTATTAAGGATAATTGGATGAAAATCAGGATCTGACATCTCTACAGCCAGATTATATTCATATATAGATTGAATAGGGTGGAAACCAAAAGGCAACCCTGCTTCACCCCTCTTGTTGATATAACCGACTTAGTAAGATGGCCATGTCTACTCGTTCGTATTCTCACTGAGGTATTCCTACGGCTGGACACTAATAGATATATAAGAGGCATTTATCAATATTCGTAGTTTCTAATTTTCTCCAAAGTCGCTCTCTGTTAATTGAATCGAATGCTGCCTTTAAATCAATAAAGGCTATATACAATGAGAGCTTTTTATTTAAATCTGCATATTTCACCATCAAATGATGTAAAAGGAAAATGTGATCAACTGTAGAAGGTCCTTTCCTAAAGCCTCCTTGCTCTATCCCCAGCACCTGATTTTCCTGTATTCACTGTTCAAGTTTTCCCAAGAGGTAGGCTGAATAGATTTTCCCTACCACACTTAACAAGTTGATGGGCCGATAATTCTTTGGGTCATTTTGTGTACCATTTTTATAAATAGGAGCAATAATACTATTTGGCTATCCTTTTGGCATCTGACCTGTTATATTTATAGCAATAAACAAAGGTGCTAATATCTCACTCCACCAAGTCACATCTGCTTTCAGCAATTCTGGGGGAATAAAGTCCTCTCCAGGAGCCTTCCCCTTTTTTAATCTACTCAAAATAGGTAATAGCTCCTCTACTGTTACAGGTGGCCATTGACTCAGTTGTTGTAATGGGGTGAGTATTAAATCTCTGGACACCCAGCTGGGTGCAATAAATACCTGAGCAAAATGAGTTTCCCAAGCAAGAGCTGGGACACCTACATCCGGGGGGAAATTCTGTAAGACTCTACCTGTTCTTACGATCTTCCAAAAGGAGACCGAATCCCGGTTCTTGGAAGCCTGTTCAAGATTTTTCCAAAGCATCAAAAACAGTGAGAAGGTACTTTTTCCTTACTTATTAAACTTTTATCACAGGAACAAAGTTTTCATTAAATAATTAAATAATTTTAAACAATGAAGTGAAGGCTACTTAACTATTATTAATTATTTATTATTATTATTATTATTATTATTATTATTAGTAGTAGTAGTAGTAGTAGTAGTAGTAGTAGTAGTATAGCATTCCTCTGCCTTTAAATGGCACTCAGATAACTTTACAATCATAAACATTTTAAAATAACATAAATCAATATAAAATAAATCTAAAAAAATATTTTAAAATAGGAAGGTAAAGAGGGAGGACAAACTATATTAAAGGGAACTAGCAGTGGATCCTATAAGTACCTAGAGAATAAATGAGTTTTCAGGTGCTTTTGAAAAGTAAGAAGGGAGGAGCTAAGATGGACATCCATAGGGAGCGAGTTCACACTGAAGGGCCTGCCACAGCAAAGAACCAATCCCCTGCCAATTGAAGACACAAATAGCAGGTAGCTTCAGACTTCAGTCTGCAACAGCAGGTGGTTTCTTAGCACAGATAACTATCAGTATGAGGCTCCAGGAGTAGGTCTTGAATATAGCCAGGACCAATACCATTTGGGACCCTAAAAATCAGCAGTGCAATCTTAAGCTCAATCTGTTTCTCTACAGGCAGCCACTGTAGAAAATGCAAGGCAAGCATAATTTGATCACAGCTACTCAAACCAGTAAGCAGCTGAACTGCCACATTTTGGACAAGCTGCAAGTGATGGATAAGCACCGTTGGCAGCCTGTAGAAGAGGGAGTTTCAAATAACCAGCCTCGTGGTCACCAGGGCATGGGTCACTGTGGCAAGATCAGCCTGGAATAAATAAGGGCATGGTGTATGCAAACTGCATAGCTGAAAAAAACATCTCCAAATCACGTCTGAGACCTGAGTTTTCATGGATAGAGCATGGTTGAAGATGATGCCCTAGTTCTTTACCTGGTCCATTACCTCTACCTGGACCCCATCCACATGCAGGGACCTGAGGGAGGCAAGGGTTTTCTTCACATCGCCTCCCCCTTCCACCAATATCATCTAGTCTTCCCAGGACTGAGTACAAGGTAGCTCTGATGCATCCAGCTGGCTGTATCATTCCTCCAAGGCAGAGGCTGAGATGACAGGGCCCATGGGGCAAGAGATACAAAGTTGTGTATCATCAGCTTACTGATCATACTCAACCCCACACTTGGTCATAACATCCCCGAAGGGTTGCATATGTACAGTGAACAACATGGGTGACGGAATACAACCTTGAGGAATGCTGCAGTTCAAACCTCTCAGAGATGATGCATAACCTTCCATCATCACTGACTGACTCCATGCTTCCAGGTATGACTAAAACCACCAACAGGCAGTTTTCATCACACCCGCAATGTCCCTCAGCCACCAAAGCAGCAACCCATGGTCAATAATATCAAATGCTGCCGTAAGGTCTTGCATGACCAAAATGGCCAGCTGACCTTAATCTAAAATCATTAGCAGATCATTTTGTTCCTGGAGTTATTAAATTATCAGCTACATCTATTAACAGATGGAAAACTTTCCTCAAGTGAGTGGGGGGGGCGGGGGAAATCATACAAGGAACAGGAAGGAGAAATTTTAATGGTTCTTTATACCGTTCTTTACAGAGTCTGAACTTAAACTGTAATGGGGGTGTGTGTGGTGTATTTTGAATGTGTGCACAGAATTGAGATAGGGTATTTTTCTGAAGAAAAGCTCTGTAAAAGTTTGCAGACTCTCATCAGCTTAAGTGGGTCCAGTAAAATGTATTATATTAACTACATTGCCCCTTGTCTTTATGTTTTAAACACAATCACCTGATGCAAGTATAGTGGTGATAGAACCAATAATGCTGGTAACTCAATTTTCAAGTATTATCGTAGTTTTATAAGAAAAAAATTGGAATGAAGCATTTCCTTTTGTCTAGCCCAGACCCTATGTTTTAAAGAAATTATGGATTGCATATTTTTCAATGTCATAATAGTTATTGAAATAACTCCTCTTTAATATAACCCCTGTTTTGTTGTTTAAATGGTTCAGCTAGCAGTCAACTGGCTGAAAGGAAGATTTAAAAAATTTCCCTAAACATCATCCATGTGGAAAATTCAACAGGCTGGGATTTGTCCCTTAAGTTTCTAAATTATTTGGTCTGTCTTGTTAGTTCTTAACTATTACTTCCACAGGACATTCAAGCTATTATGCAGAATTAACTCTGATACACGCTTGGCCAGGCTCACATGTTAAAATATTTTTTCATCTTTTATTGCTAAATATGTAAACAAAAATATTTTCTTAAATTTTAAATAAATAAATAGATTTGGATTTCTTTAATAAAAGAGAACAGCTGTTTACCGTGTTCTCCTTGTGTTCATAAATATCAGAGCTAAAGCTGCATGGTAGTGGATGAAGTTCTCAATGGAAGGTCTACAGCAGGGATGGGAAACGTCAGGCCCGGGGGCCAAATGCAGCTGGCAGCAGGTTTTTATGTGGCCCCTTTCGAGTTCCTGGATCTAGTCTCTGGATCCAGTATCTACTCCCAAGCACTGAAAAAATTAGCTCCTTTTCTTGAGTGCGCCCTGTACATCCCCCTGCCCCCATGTGGGCCTTGGAGCTTGTGGCCCTCGGAACTTGTACTACTTTTTAAAGTGGCCCCTGGGAGCAAAAAGTTTCCCCACCCCTGGTCTACAGTAACAAGCAAGTGCTGAATTTTTTAAAAATAGGTATAATTTTTAAAATATGTATAGAAATGGGAACAGGAGTGTTGCTGATGATCTTAGCTTAAAAGGATATTGAGCAACCTTCATTTAAATTAGATGAAGAACTCTGCATTATTTGAAATAAATAAAACTAGTTGTGTGTTTGAGGTTATACAGATACTTTTTTCTAGATCAGAGCAGTCATACAGCTGTAGAATCTGCCTAGTAAGAGAATAGTTGAAGTCAGGCTGAGATCTAGTTGTCTAAAACTTAACTATAGCCAAGTCAGGTTCTGTCACATAGCATGGTAAGCAAATTTATCATATTATGAAAAAGATTATATTTGGAACTAAGCGGAATGGCTTGAAACTGCTTCTAAAAATACTTTGAAGAACTGACAATTAAGAAGCATTTCAGTTCACCTCTGAACAGAGAAGCTCAGTTTCAGGGGGATTGGAGGTTGAAAATAACATAAACCATTCTTGGTTTCTGGCTTGCAAATCCGTTTCTGCAATTTGGAAACCAGGAAACACAGAAAAACAATGCACGAAAGCCTTTATCTAACAGAAATGAGTCTCTCATACTGATAGTTTGTGTGCCAAATTTCTACCAAAACTAACAGATGGAAAATGAAAGGATGTTTTAAAGGTTTTTCTAATATAATTGTAGTTGCATAGAAGTTGTGTTAAAGGAGGATCACAAAAAAGTCATTATTTCAGTAAAATTCCATTAGCACTTCTTATATTACCTGGTAGTTAGACAAAAAAATAAAGAGTAACAATAAATTACACATTCAAAAACATACAATGTAATAAAACGTAACGCCAAAAAGCATGGAAATTATTTATACTTCATCATCTAATATTATTGCGTAACATAACATCAACATTAAGACACTATATGTACTTAATTTATTACCATACCATATTTACCATACATGCTTACTCTTTTAACTATTTGCCACTAACTAAACTGAGTCATTATTTCTTTAGAGGTCATTTATTTATTATCGGAAGTCCCCTACAATTTTTTTTTACAAATTTCCACTGAGCTGTGGTTGCTTAAAGGCCCTGCTCCGCTGCATGCATGTGCACTGGAGCTGCTATCATGGTTCAGAAATACTGGATAGGAAGGATAGGAAACATGGTGACAGCCCCAGCGTGCATGTGCATACAGCCCAGCAGGAACAGCCGCTCAACTCACAACTCCCACCAAATACAACACACAATTCAATTTTCATAAAGAAAGCTCAACCATTTATTCAAAAAAGAACTTTTGTTTTTTGTTTATAATGGAAAGTGGTCCTGCTTTTAACATTCTAGCTGCAATTTTGTTTAGACTTCTGTCCCACCCTATCCCAATAATCAAAAGCTCAGGGCTGATTACAGTAAAAATGAGATACCTATATTAAAATAATTAAATAAAACCAAAAAATGAAACCCACCCTCTAATTCCTCTAAGCCATCCTGGTCAGCAAAAGCCTGCCTAAACAAAACTGTTTTACACTGTTTCTGGAACATACATAGACTTGAGTTTTTGTGAACCTGAAGGGGGAAGATGTTTCAAAGTTGTAGAACAGCCACTGAAAAAGCTTCTGTGTCTGTGCCCTCTGTGATGCGCAGAGCTTTGGCCCATGGGCCAAAGCAAGCCAGAATGGGTCTAAGTGGGGCACTGTCACGTCAGAATTTACCCTGTGATGTGACATAAGGGAAGAAATGGTTCCCAAGGTATTTTGGGCTCAAGTCATTTCAGGCTTTGCCAGTGTAATGTGCTCCCAGCAAGCCATCCCCATCAGGAGATAGGCCACCACATTCTGCATCAGCTGCAGTCTCCATACATTCTGCAACAGGCTACAGCCCCAGGGCCTGGTACTCCCATACTTGGATTGGCAATCAAAGTCTACAAGTCCCATATCTATTGCCTCATCCCCGGTGAAGCCATAGTCACAAGCTTTCTCAAGCGTTTTACTAGTTTATTTACACATCCTTACTGTTTGAGCCCTTGCAACATGCAAGATACACTAAATAATAACAACAACAACAACAACAACAACAATCAATTAATCAATCAATGTCCCCAGAGCCTCTGCTTCCCAACAGATCTTGGGCCCTCAGCCCTGTTCACCCAATACTTAGTCCTTGCCCTTTCTCAGGCTTTGTCGCCGCACCCCCCAATAAGACAGAGACCAAGTGCTGGATTAAATCAGGCCGCACTCTTTATTCAACCAATTCAAAGACGGTGGGTGATTGCACAAGCAATATGGGTCCAGTATGATTAGCTAACTGATTCTTATAAACTGGGCGCTGGCCGGGATGTGCCTTCCCGTGCCAGTTCCAACACCAACAAGGCTCCCCTTCGACAGCACCCTGGCTCTGGCCGAAAGGGGGAGCGTCCCAACAGTGGGCTTGAGTAAGGAGGTGAGTACCCGCTCAGCCAGCAGACCGTGCAGGTACTTACTGACCGAACTGCAGTACCCCTNAAATATTTTTTCATCTTTTATTGCTAAATATGTAAACAAAAATATTTTCTTAAATTTTAAATAAATAAATAGATTTGGATTTCTTTAATAAAAGAGAACAGCTGTTTACCGTGTTCTCCTTGTGTTCATAAATATCAGAGCTAAAGCTGCATGGTAGTGGATGAAGTTCTCAATGGAAGGTCTACAGCAGGGATGGGAAACGTCAGGCCCGGGGGCCAAATGCAGCTGGCAGCAGGTTTTTATGTGGCCCCTTTCGAGTTCCTGGATCTAGTCTCTGGATCCAGTATCTACTCCCAAGCACTGAAAAAATTAGCTCCTTTTCTTGAGTGCGCCCTGTACATCCCCCTGCCCCCATGTGGGCCTTGGAGCTTGTGGCCCTCGGAACTTGTACTACTTTTTAAAGTGGCCCCTGGGAGCAAAAAGTTTCCCCACCCCTGGTCTACAGTAACAAGCAAGTGCTGAATTTTTTAAAAATAGGTATAATTTTTAAAATATGTATAGAAAGGGGAACAGGAGTGTTGCTGATGATCTTAGCTTAAAAGGATATTGAGCAACCTTCATTTAAATTAGATGAAGAACTGCATTATTTGAAATAAATAAAACTAGTTGTGTGTTTGAGGTTATACAGATACTTTTTTCTAGATCAGAGCAGTCATACAGCTGTAGAATCTGCCTAGTAAGAGAATAGTTGAAGTCAGGCTGAGATCTAGTTGTCTAAAACTTAACTATAGCCAAGTCAGGTTCTGTCACATAGCATGGTAAGCAAATTTATCATATTATGAAAAAGATTATATTTGGAACTAAGCGGAATGGCTTGAAACTGCTTCTAAAAATACTTTGAAGAACTGACAATTAAGAAGCATTTCAGTTCACCTCTGAACAGAGAAGCTCAGTTTCAGGGGGATTGGAGGCTGAAAATAACATAAACCATTCTTGGTTTCTGGCTTGCAAATCCGTTTCTGCAATTTGGAAACCAGGAAACACAGAAAAACAATGCACGAAAGCCTTTATCTCACAGAAATGAGTCTCTCATACTGATAGTTTGTGTGCCAAATTTCTACCAAAACTAACAGATGGAAAATGAAAGGATGTTTTAAAGGTTTTTCTAATATAATTGTAGTTGCATAGAAGTTGTGTTAAAGGAGGATCACAAAAAAGTCATTATTTCAGTAAAATTCCATTAGCACTTCTTATATTACCTGGTAGTTAGACAAAAAAATAAAGAGTAACAATAAATTACACATTCAAAAACATACAATGTAATAAAACGTAACGCCAAAAAGCATGGAAATTATTTATACTTCATCATCTAATATTATTGCGTAACATAACATCAACATTAAGACACTATATGTACTTAATTTATTACCATACCATATTTACCATACATGCTTACTCTTTTAACTATTTGCCACTAACTAAACTGAGTCATTATTTCTTTAGAGGTCATTTATTTATTATCGGAAGTCCCCTACAATTTTTTTTTACAAATTTCCACTGAGCTGTGGTTGCTTAAAGGCCCTGCTCCGCTGCATGCATGTGCACTGGAGCTGCTATCATGGTTCAGAAATACTGGATAGGAAGGATAGGAAACATGGTGACAGCCCCAGCGTGCATGTGCATACAGCCCAGCAGGAACAGCCGCTCAACTCACAACTCCCACCAAATACAACACACAATTCAATTTTCATAAAGAAAGCTCAACCATTTATTCAAAAAAGAACTTTTGTTTTTTGTTTATAATGGAAAGTGGTCCTGCTTTTAACATTCTAGCTGCAATTTTGTTTAGACTTCTGTCCCACCCTATCCCAATAATCAAAAGCTCAGGGCTGATTACAGTAAAAATGAGATACCTATATTAAAATAATTAAATAAAACCAAAAAATGAAACCCACCCTCTAATTCCTCTAAGCCATCCTGGTCAGCAAAAGCCTGCCTAAACAAAACTGTTTTACACTGTTTCTGGAACATACATAGACTTGAGTTTTTGTGAACCTGAAGGGGGAAGATGTTTCAAAGATGTAGAACAGCCACTGAAAAAGCTTCTGTGTCTGTGCCCTCTGTGATGCGCAGAGCTTTGGCCCATGGGCCAAAGCAAGCCAGAATGGGTCTAAGTGGGGCACTGTCACGTCAGAATTTACCCTGTGATGTGACATAAGGGAAGAAATGGTTCCCAAGGTATTTTGGGCTCAAGTCATTTCAGGTTTTGCCAGTGTAATGTGCTCCCAGCAAGCCATCCCCATCAGGAGATAGGCCACCACATTCTGCATCAGCTGCAGTCTCCATACATTCTGCAACAGGCTACAGCCCCAGGGCCTGGTACTCCCATACTTGGATTGGCAATCAAAGTCTACAAGTCCCATATCTATTGCCTCATCCCCGGTGAAGCCATAGTCACAAGCTTTCTCAAGCGTTTTACTAGTTTATTTACACATCCTTACTGTTTGAGCCCTTGCAACATGCAAGATACACTAAATAATAACAACAACAACAACAACAACAACAATCAATTAATCAATCAATGTCCCCAGAGCCTCTGCTTCCCAACAGATCTTGGGCCCTCAGCCCTGTTCACCCAATACTTAGTCCTTGCCCTTTCTCAGGCTTTGTCGCCGCACCCCCCAATAAGACAGAGACCAAGTGCTGGATTAAATCAGGCCGCACTCTTTATTCAACCAATTCAAAGACGGTGGGTGATTGCACAAGCAATATGGGTCCAGTATGATTAGCTAACTGATTCTTATAAACTGGGCGCTGGCCGGGATGTGCCTTCCCGTGCCAGTTCCAACACCAACAAGGCTCCCCTTCGACAGCACCCTGGCTCTGGCCGAAAGGGGGAGCGTCCCAACAGTGGGCTTGAGTAAGGAGGTGAGTACCCGCTCAGCCAGCAGACCGTGCAGGTACTTACTGACCGAACTGCAG
>QEPC01012288.1:1687115-1702967 GCA_003113815.1 Sphenodon punctatus
AGAAATGTATTTTCAAGTTAATGTCTTATACCATCAGGACCCTTTATCCAATATTTCTGAAAATTTGCAGGAGTGTTACGCTTGTGGATAGATATAATATTCACAGGTTTTATGCATAGTGGATGGGAGATAAAGACATTGTAGCCATGAATGTGTATGGAGCTTTTCTTAAAATTACAACATTCAAGTGCTTCTAAAATTGGTTTACTTTATCTAATCCTTTTGACAATCAGTACACATAGTGCCCTCCATTGGTGATACAATCTTCCCAAGTTTCATCAGAATTGAATAAGAAACAAAAAAGGTATATCTGGAAATACGTTTTTCAGTTTTTTTCCCTTTATTTCAAAAACAAAAACTTGTTTTTGTTTCTATTTTTGTTATTATTTGTCATTTTCATTATTGCAATAAAAACAATGAAAACATAAATGTTCATTATTGGTATTGTAATAAAAAAATGACATGCATGCCCCCAGAAAGCCTCCCTTTGAGAGTACGGGTGCCTGATTGCCTCAAAACTGCAGTTGTCTGACCCCTGTTTAAGAAACAATCTCTTGATGACTCTCCTGCAGCTACTGCTCCATATCTTTTTTTCTTCTCTTTTTATGGAAGGTAATTGAATGGGTGGTTGCCTCACAACTTCAG
This sequence comes from Sphenodon punctatus, assembly GCA_003113815.1. Taxonomy (NCBI): domain Eukaryota; kingdom Metazoa; phylum Chordata; class Lepidosauria; order Sphenodontia; family Sphenodontidae; genus Sphenodon; species Sphenodon punctatus. The sequence goes on from QEPC01012288.1 coordinate 1,687,761, forward strand.
GCACATCATGATGCTATTGGATTCCTGGACCCATGTCAGTCAGGATTTCACCCTGTAGGTTATTTTTATAGATATTGTTTATAGATTACTGGCTTTTTAGGTGTAGGAAAAAATGGTCAACTTGACCTGCTTTTTGGCATCAGTAAATATTTAGTTATGAAGATATTAAAAGTTTTTTCTATAGGATGTAGTTAGAGGTTAAGAAATTAACTAGGTTTATCCAATGGGCATTCTCATCTGCTTTAATATCACATTTAGCTGTAAGGTGTCCAAAGGACCTTTAGCTTATAAATAATTATAATATAAGGTCAAATTTGTATTTCCGTTATCGGACTGTTTTATCAAAATTATAGATCTGAGCTATAGCTTTGCTTGCGCAAGCCACCAAGACCCCAAACTCTGAAGGCTGAGTGTCACCTACACCCAGTGGAGAGATTTCTTCAGCAAAGAGTACAACCTTTGCTTTACCTTGACTTGCTTTAAGGAAGGTAAAAAATCACTGCTCCAGAAGGGCTGGCCACCTTTCTGAGGTAGTTTCTTTTCTCTATTTACTGTAGAACTTTCCTAATTTAGGATTTAAGAATTTCTAGATAATTTTATTTTACCTCTCTTTCCAAATAACCATAGTGATTAAGTTAGCTGCTTCATATCTTTTTGGAATATATTTCTAATCTATTTCTAATGTCCATATTGTGTTTGTTAACCACAACCTTATACTTCCTTTGTGTAACCAATTTTGCTTTCTGTACATTTAAATAAAATGTAGAGTAAAATTGCTTTGCTACAAACCTTTTCTGTGTCTGTGATGAATTCCTGCCTAAAGGGTATTTTAAAAGGTAAGCAGTCAGACAAACAACCTAAATTGTGGTTTCGCCACAAACAGTAATTCATGTAGCCCTAGGCATGGCACTGAAACTGTGCTTGTGGCCTTGGTTTATTTATTTATTTATTTATTTATTTCATTTTTACCTCGCACCCTCCTGCTAATAGCAGCTCGGGACGGTGAACAAATCCATAAAATACACAATATAAAGTACAATAAAAACTTTTAAAGAGCAATAAAATCCAAAATGGGACACTACAGAATATAACAAAAAGCCCTTCCCTAACCCTTAACCCCACCACCCTACCCATCTCCCTCGCTGAATGCCTGGTGGAAAAGCCAGGTCTTACACAAACGTTGGAAGGAGGAGAGGTCTGAGGCCACATGGCCTCTGCCAGGAGGGAGTTCCACAGCCTCAGAACGGCCACAGAAAATGCCCTTTCCATAGTAACTCCCCGCAGTACCCAGGGGACTTCAACAAAGTTGCCCCCGGTAGACCGCAGGTAGATGACCTTTAGCAGTCAAGAAGGGCAGTTGTTCCCTGATGATTTCGTTAGATCTCTCAGTGGCTTTTGATATAGTTGATCATGGGGTGTTGTTGACATGACTTTGTGACCTGGCTGGACTTCACAGAACTGTTCTTGAGTGGTTCCGTTCATTCCTGGCTGAGAGGACCAGAGGGTGGTGATGGGCAGTGGTTCATTGTCCCCCAGGAGTGCCCTTGTGGAGTTCCAGATGGTTAAGAACATAAGAAATGCCATACTGGGTCAGACCAATGGTCCATCTCGTCCAACATCCTGTCTCCGACAGTTGCCAATCACGGTGGCTTGGGAGAAGCTCTCAACGGGTCATAATGGGGGATCCATTCCCTGTTGTTTTCCCCTAGCTCCATCATGTTCCCTGATCCTGTCTGGCTAATAGTTGCTAATGGACCTGTCTTCCAGAAACTTGTCCAAACCTCTTTTAAACTCAGCTATAGCTATAGGCCCTTACCACAGCCTATGGCAGATTCCACAACCCAATTGTACGCTGAGTGAAAAAATATTTTCTTTTATTTGTTTTAAACTTGCCACCCATGAGTTTCATGGAGTGTCCCCTCGTTCTAGTACTAGCTGAGAGGGTAAATAATTGTTCCTTGTTTATTAGTTCCTTCTTGTTTCCATCCCAGTTCTATTGATGTGTACCTGAAGCTCCTGGGCAAGGCTGACATCTTGCTGAGTGCTGATTTCATTGGATGCAGGATATTTGCTGAGATTTGTGTGATGTGGAAACTTACTGGCTTTCCCGCTGTTTTTGCCATTTTCCATTATTTTTCATAATTTGAATAGGGCTGCCACAGGCCGTTCCCAGGCCCTGTGTGTGCCCCATGCGCACACATCTCCACCCCCAGATTGTGGAGAGGAAAACCTGCTGACTAAGCACTCAGGAAGTGCTGGGAATTGTCATAAAAGTGCTGTAAAACTGTCAGAAAATTCCTGGAAAGTCATGAAAAGTCCCAGGAAATGACACAAGTGATGAAAAAGTCCAAGGAAGTGATGAAAATGGTGAAAAAACAGCAGAAGCATGAAATTACTGGAAACACAAAGTACGCCAATCAGTACGCCAATTATACCCAACTCTGTCTTTTTCATCTGATCAGGTTCTGCAGTCTCAGTGCTTACCCAGTGCCTGGCTGATGTTGTGGACTGGATGCAGGCGAGCCAATTAAAGATTAATCTAGACATGGTCAACGTGATGAAGGCTTATTTATTACATACATGTTTACCCCACATTCTCCCACGCCACGGCGGCCCGGAGCGGCGAACAACATATAAAATCCAACAATAAAACACATAAAATTAAAATATTAAAATATTAAAATTATGAAAAGGCAGAATGCTAAAAGAAATAAAAACAACCCTCCAGCCCCCCTACCCCCCTTCCCCAAAGGCCCAGTGGAACAACCAGTTCTTACATGATCTTCAGAAAGAAGGGAGGTCCGGGGATAAATGGGCCTCCATCAAGAGGGAATTCCACAGCTTTGGTGCGGCCACCAAGAATGCCCTCCCCGCCGTTGCCACCTGGGATACACGGGGGATCTCGAGTTGGGAGCCCCCAGCTGACCGCAGGGGCCACAAAATGACCCAGGTCCTGAGGTGGTCTTGCAGATAAGCAGGCCACAAGGCATTTAGGGATTTAAAGGTCATCACCAACACTTTGAATTGGGACCAGTGGACTACAGGCAGCCAGTGCAGAGAACGGAGCACAGGTGTAATGTGCTCGCAGTGACTCGTCCCTGTTAGGAGATGAGCTGCCGCATTCTGCACCAGCTGCAGTCTCCGGATCATCTTCAAAGGTAGCCCCACGTAGAGTGCATTACAGTAGCCCGGTCAAGAGCTAATGAAATCATGGATTATGGTTTCCAGGTCTGAGTTGGAGCCATCGCACCAGATGTAACTGGCAAAATGCTCCCCTTGCCACAGCCTCCACCTGACAATCCAGGAGGAACTGTGGGTCGAGGAGCACCCCCAAACTACGGACCTGAGCAGCCAGAGGGGGTCAGATCCCACCGATAATGGGAATTACCACCCCCTCAGCCCTACCCACCACCATCACCTCTGTCTTGTCGGGATTCAGTCTCAGTCGATTCACCCTCATCCAGTCCCCCACAGCTGCCAAGCACCAGGTAAGCACCGAGACTGCCAGGCCTGGATCTCCAGAAAATGAGAGGTAAAGTTGTGTATCATCGGCGTACTGGTGACATTGTACACCGAACCATCTCATGACCTCTCCCAAGGGTTGCATATACACACTGAATAAGAGGGGGGTAGAATAGAACCCTGCGGGACTCCACATGTGAGTTCCCGGAGAGATGACGTGTATCCCCGAGAACCACTCTCTGAGTTCTCCCTGCCAGGAATGAGTGGAACCATTCTAAAACAATCCCACTCACCCTGGCCCAGTCCTGCAGCCTTGTCATCAACATCTCATGATCAACGGTATCAAATGCCACCGACAGATCCAACAAGATCAAAATAGATGATCTGCCCTGATCTAATTCACGCTGTAGGTCATCGATCAAGGCCACAAGTGCAGTCTCCATGCCAAACCCCGGGCAAAAGCCAGACTGCGAGGTCCAGATGCCCCCATAACTTCCGGGCCACCACCCATTCAATGACCTTCTCTAAAAAGGGAAGGTTAGAGACTGACAGATAGCTGGCTGGGGAGTCAATGCTCAAAGATGGTTTCTTGAGCAGAGGCTGTTCCACCGCCTCCTTGTGGCAGCTTGGTACCCTGCCCTTCCCAAGGGAGGCACTGACCACCCCCCAGCAATGACCTCCGACAGCAGTTTTGCTAGAGTGTGTAGGGATGTTGCCGTACAGGTAGGTGTGCGGCATATCAGTAACAGTCCTAATCTGTCTCCAGCCAAATCAAACACAAGGTGGACCCCCTCAATGCCCACGATAGTCTGCACTGGATACCACCTCACAGATCAGGCATCCTTAAAAACAACAGCTACACCACCTCCCCGCCCCTCTACCCTGGGCTGGTGCTGTACAGAGTACTCGGCTGGAACAAGGTCAGACAATATTGGCCCTGACTCATTGTCCAGCCAGGTCTCTGCAATGCACACAAGGTTGGCCAGCCAATCCAGAATCAACTCTCAGATCGTCGTTGATTTATTACTGACAGACCTCGCAATTAACAGCAACAGAGCCAGACCAGGGGTACCCCTGATCTCGATCCCTGTCATATCTGCCTGGGGGCCTATTTGCTGTCCTCTGCCTCCAAGTTTGACCATACTTGCCCCGGTCCATCATGACCCCAATGGTTGAAGGCCTCCCCCGACCCTCTCCCCCCCGGTTGTTGTCCCGCCAGACCCTCGCGGAACAACCCTCCCTCCCATAGCCCCCTCCCCGCTCCTATATTCCCATATCCCCTCTACCCTCTTTCCCCTACCCCCCCTTTTATCCCCCTCTCAAAGCGGGACATACCCAACCCTCTCCAAATCCTCCCCACCCTCCTTCTTCTACCTTCTTGGTCCCCCCCCTCACAGGGGGACCAAACCCTCCCCCCCTTGTTGGGTCAAACCCCCCTCAAACCAGGGGGACATACCCTACCCACTCCCTCCTACTTCCCCACCACCACTCATGCCCCACATGCTGCCCTTAAAAACATCAGCCAGCCCTCCCCCATCCCTCATCTAAGGGCTGCACCCAAGGGCCCTTTGGCATGGCCCTTAGGCACACAGATTTCAGCGCACGGGTTGCGGCGTGTGGCCTGCGGCAGTGCTGGACCACCTGTCCTTATCTGCTTGTGACCTGGGAGACATAGGAATCCCTGCTATTGATGAGGTCCAGCCTCCTTTGGTCAGTCAGGTTTTCAGCCTTAGGGTGCTCTGTTATCTTTTTTTCCCCATTATTATCTGATTTGGATGTGGCCACTATCATCCATGCCTTCGTAACATTGAGTTTAGACTACTAGAATGTGCTCTACGTGGGGCTGCCCTTGATTACTGTTCAGAAGTTGCAGTTGGTGCAGAACACAGAAGCCTGTCTTCTGTCAGGGGCCTGGTGTTCGCCAGGAGCACATTACTCTGGTGCTCCAAAGTCTGCACTGGCTGCCAATAGCTTTCCAATTACTATTCAACATGCTGGTTTTGACCTATAAAGCCCTAAATAACTTGGGGTCCTGGTATCTGAAAGATCACCTCCTTCCTCTTGTCCCATCATGGCTGCTGAGGTCAGCCTGGAGCACCCTCTTGCAGCCTCAGGTACCATCTACCTGTGACGTTCCTACAGCAAAGACACACAGAGAGGCATTCTCAGTGGCTGGAACTTCCTCCCCTTGGAGGTCCGTCTAAGCCCAAATCTGTTCATCATCAGGAAATGATGTAAAACCTTTCTATATGGCCAGACGTTTGTCTGGTAAGGATAGGGTAGGGTGGGGTTGGGAAGGTTAGGGGAGGGGTGGGGATTTTTAAAATTGATTTTAAGATTTTTTAATTATAGTCTATTATCTCTATTTTATACAAGGAGCGTGAGAAGTGAGCTATAATGTATCTTGTGTCAGTATGCCTTGAAGCAAGTATGTAAAGCTGAAAGCCCATTTATGTTAACAGGGTAGTATATTCCTGGAGGTGATACAAGGGCACAAAGACCTAAGCTGCAGATACATTTGTAATTCATAATTACTCTGAGTTTAATTGTGTCTCAGCCCTAATACCATGTTAATGTACTATAACTTGTATTTATTTATTTATGGTAGTTATGCAGGAGTCAGGCTTTCCAATATAAGCTTCTTTTTCAGTGGTTTAATACCTTGGCAGTTTCAGAATGGATCAAGATGAAAGTTAATGTGTAAGATTTCAGCCTAGAGGGGAAATTTGGATAGCAAAAATGGCTTACGTCTGTTAAGTCATTATTCAGGTGGAGTGCTGCCAGAATTATGGATTCAAAGTTTTCCCCAATATTTAGACAATTTTTATTGTCTAAAGTTTTTTTAAGCTTAATTTTTCAAAAGAAAATTTGCAGCCACTTTCTCTGTAAAATTGACTAAGTCCACTTGGTATTTAAGATGTTTTTGAATACTTGAGCCATCTAACTATGAAATGTTGTTACATGGGTGTTAATAAATGTGACTCTGCCCTACTATGGCCTGCCTGGGCCAGAGCCTTAGCCATGCATCTGTTAGTAGTCCGCCAGATGTGGGCCCACTACATCCATTGACTAGGTAGGCGGCTGCCCAGGAATCATGAAGGAACCCGGTCCACAGTCCAGGTTCAAGGGTCTCCCAGGCAGGTCATTGTGGGTGAGCACATTTGTTCACGCTGCCATCCTGGCCCTGGTGTGGGAGCCACCAAGGCCAGTCACCATGGTTGCCATTATTGGAGGCCAGGCCATGGCTGTCCGTCATGGCAGGGGGTGGGGTCATTGACCTCACATCTCTTCTGGCCTCCCCTCCCAGGCTGCGTCGATCTGCTGGAATTTTTTTTAACTTCCCTGACCTGACCAGGGGTGACCCCCCTTCTCCGGAACGTGTAGCCAGCACATCGGCTGCACATATATTAACACCCATGTTATATTCTGCTAATTTTGATAGCATTACATCAGTGGTAGAACTATTGTGATGAATGCAAAAGATTCAAATTCTGTTTAAAAGGTGTCATGGTGGGATTCCCAAACAGTAGGCGGCATCTGGGCACAGAAGCCATCAGAGTGAGTTTCCAGGAGTAGGTCTCAAATATGGCCAGGGTCTATGCTGTTCAGGGTGTTAAAAACCAGCAGCACAATTTTAAATTCAATCTCCCTCTCTATGGGCATGAGTAAACTACACATGAGTAAACAAGGGATACCGGGTCACAATTCAGTCAGCAACACTTCTGTGTGGGATATTTAATTGTACAAACGGAAGAATCACCTCATTTTCAATTAGCTCTTTTACAATAGTTTGTTAGGAGAAAGGTCAAGTCCTCCACAGTGTAAAGTAGGGGTGGTCTGCCGGAGGAAATTGTAGCTTGGTCTACTTTCAGTTCGGATCCCACAATTTCCGGATTTAATTACGGATCCAAATTACGAATCTGTATTTAAATCAATTAAAAACTGTTAAAGAATTTTTAAAAACTAAAATAAAAATAAAAACTGAGCATGCACAAAATGGCCACCAGACTCTTCTGTACATCTTCACCCTTTTCCAAAATGACAGTGGCAGAGTTGCTGCCATTTTTGAAAAGGATGAGCATGCACAGAATGGTCATGGCAGCCATTTTGTACATGAGCAGCAATTCCTTTACATTTTGGAACTGAACCACAACAGGCATGTTGCAGTTCAGTATGGATTGATCTGTAATGGCCCGTTACAAGCAGTTACAGATCAAATCCAAATCCGAATGCCCACCCCTAATGTAAAGTAGTACAATACCACCAAAACAGGGGGCTCAGTTAAGCCTGGGTCCAGGACTCTAGGGGGACCCTTTGCTAGTGGCCTGAGCACTGCTAGGAAATCTTCAGAGTGGATTCTATAAGTAGGAGGGAGGAGCCCTCACCACTTCAGTTCCTTCCAACTGCATCGCTGTCAGGACTGGAGGGTTAGGGAGGAAGGGATCCTGATTGTGCTGGCACTTCTGGGGAACGCGTCCCCGGCGGCACCTTACAGTTCTGCTGCCGGACGTGCCCCCACCCTTGTCCTCTGCAGGGAGCCCGGGGCGCGTGTTCAGTGATGCAGCACCAGGGAGTAACCAGGCAACCAAGAGCCTCCTGCGCAGGCGCAGCCTGAACCCGGAAGTGGAGCCGCGGCGCTCTGCACACTTGCTTGCAGTAGGAGGGAGGAGGGAGGACTATTTAAGGCTGCTAGAGGCAGCACCTATTGATGGTGATTGGACCTTGTGCCATGAGACTGCCCCCCTGACTACGTGCGAGTTCGAGAGTGACCGAGAGAGAGCAAGGATTACGAGTGGAGGGTGAGTGTGTGTGAGAGTGACGTGGTATAAAGAGTGCTTGTTGTGTGAGGTTCACTGTCCTTAGAAATCCTTCCGGTGTTTCCCCTATCCCAGTGTGAGTGTCCTGTCCCTTCCTGATCCCCTTGTTCCCTGGGGTCCTCGGTTCCCTACGCACCCCCCACCCACCCACCCCCGCTGTACCACCACTGAACCTGCATCCCTCTTCTTTCTCCGTGGGTGTGGGTGTGGGCACCATGTCATTTCCCAGTCCCTGTGATGATCTTTGGTGCGGGACTGCTCGTGCAGCCTGTTCCCTTCACCAATATAAGAACCTGAGGGATACCTTTAAACCACACGTGTGCCCTAGCGAGTGGAGTACGACTACTTCCCCTAACAGTCACGTTGGGAAGATCTTCACATTTGTCAGCATTGCCTATATTGAGTGCCAGTGCCTCTAGTCCATGGGGCTAGTCCCCCAGGCTCCGCCTGACCCCCATCTCGGAGTAGCAGACTATGCCAAAGCAGTCAGGGTTTAAATGCTGCTGCTCCTGCCCTGCCACACTCTCTGTTAGTGATCAGCACTCAGAGTGTTAGGCCTGCCTGGGGGAAACCCACAATGCCCGAACGTGCAGGGTGTGGGCAACTTTGTCCACAGGTCAAAAAGAGTCAGAGCTCTTAAGCTCCAAGACAGCCTGACTAAAAAGGCACTACAAGGTGGTGAAGAAGGGCCTCTCAGGCTCTCCACTGGGCACAAAACTTCTGCATCGATGGATCCTACCCCCTCTATTATGAGCAGAACTGCAGATTCCACACAGATTGCCCCAGAACCAGCACCTGTTACCACTGGTACTACCAGTTCTGATGGTACTAGACCTGACTATTCCAGCACTACACCACTTCTAGCACCCAGGGATGCTTCTTGATCTAAGGACAATAAGAGTGACTCTCGTTCCAAAGAACGCAGTTCTAAACGTCCAGTGGATGACAATAAGAAAAAAAGAAAAAGAACAAAAAGCCTATTGCAGAGGATAGTGAAACTACACAGATCCCTCTAGTTCCTCAAGCTACTCTTGAGGTTACAACTATTATTCAGAGGATGAACATTGTCCACCTCCTCCAGCAGAAATGGCTTCACAACAACTTAGTGTTCTACCAGCAGTTCAGATAGCTCAGACAACTGAACCAGTACCGGCCCTGTTCCTTGCACAGCCACAAGAGATCCAGGAGCCCCAACACCCACATGAAAACCATCATAGAGACTCCCACTCACGCTCTCATCTGAGTGAGTACAGATGGTACTGACATACCACATCCAGGTCTCCTGCTAGCCCATCCCCGCAACAAACAAGGTACCGAGAAAGATCTAGCATGATCAGAGATAGATCCCCGAGCGGGCTACAGTCACGGTACTGCAGGGATCAAAGGAAAGTCTCTCCCTGTTCCTGTTGTTCCCCTGCCAGATATGCAGATCCAGGGTACCGCCAGTATCATGATTACCCTAGGGGGACCTCAGTACCACAAGGATCCCCATCGGTACCGGTCTCACTCTAGAAATTGATCCCTGCTGTACCCTTCTACAAAAGCCCTAGGCTCCACAGAGATTTTCAACCTCCCCACTTCTATGGGTAGTTTACCGCAATCAACCAGATATGTTCCTCCTGCCCCTCCACGTGCACCACCAACTGCAACAGTTTTGGTACCTCCATCGTCCGTACAAGGCACAGTGGCACCACCCATACCAACGTCCCACTTCATACCACCTCCAGTGGTTCCAGCTCCTACTGGTACCAGGTTGGTGCAGCCCCCAGGAGCCACCTTTCTAAGCTCCCTTGTTGGCAATCCTTCAGCCCATACAACCCTAACCCAAACTGCAGCGGAGGAACCTCTAACGGGCAAGTCACCTTCTTCTTCTTCCTCTTCACCTATCCAAGAAGAGGAAGAAACCATCTCACCTCCTCCAGCTGATATAGTATCTGAACCTAACTTGGTACTGGCCACAGAGGACGCAAAGACTTTTCAAGCTATGCTTCATAGACTTATTATAGTTCTACCTAAACTCTTCACCAAAGTGGTCAAGAAAACCCAGTCTGGTCCAGTTTTTGGTATCCTCGGCAGCAGGGAGTCATGTCATATTATGTTCCCTATGTTTGACCAATTGATGGAACCATCTACTTCTGTATGGGCCAGACCCTCATCTGCGGTATCCACATATAAACTTCCAGATTCCCTCTATGTCATTCCCAGAGAAGGGGCGAACATCTTTTACAAACACCGCCCTCCTAATTCTTTTGTCAGAGCAGCAGTCTCACATAAACCAAGAGCAGGGGGCATCCAAACATCACCACCAGACAGAGAAGGGAGGAGATTAGATGTCTTAGAATGTAAGATCTTCTCCTCAGAGACCCTGTCTCTCAGGGCCTCAAACTATGCATCAGCCATGTGTAGATACCAACATTGGCTCTCATCCCAGCTTAGCAAGACCACAAACCCTAATCAAATTGCTGCTATACAGAAGGAGGGAATGCAAATTTCACAGTTTCAGCTGACTTCTAACATGCATATCACTGACTGCGCAATAAGAGGAATTGCTTCAGCAATAACACTCAGAAGACATTCCTTGCTCAGGTCTACGGCACTAACACTGGAAAATAAAACTAGAATAGAGGACCTACCATTTGATTCTGAGGGCCTGTTTGCAGCATCTACAGATGCCACCTTTAAAAAGATAAAGGAAACCAGTCAAACTGCTAGGTCAGCAGGGGTTATCAGGGTGATCAAGAAAAAATATTATTCAGTCCCTGCTTCCTATTCTTCCTATTCTTAACAAACAGCATTCTCCCTTCTCTTATCAGAGTGGAAGGAGATATTCCCTGCACTACCAACATTCACAACCCTCTTTCTCTCAGTCCAGAAAGAGATTCACTAACCAAAAAGGGAAAGGAAGGCAATCCTCAAACTCTTCCTATGGCCAACCCCCAAAAAATAATTTTAGCCAGCCCCAGATCGAGAGAGGGGAGGGAGATCACCCCTCCTTTAATGACCGTCTCCTGCCCTTTTATGATCAATGGGCGCCTATCACCTCTGACAGATAGGTCAAAGAAATAATAAAATATGGCTACGCCATACAATTCCACTCCTTTCCCTCTACCACAAACCCCTTCCCCACCCTTAAGGGGCACTCCTCACAAGACAGAGTTACTTCTTGAAGTTGATAAGCAACTTTTAAAAGGTGCTATAGAAAAGGTACTCCTTTCAGAATGGAATACAGTGTTTTATTCTAGATACTTTGTGGTTCCTAAGAAGGATGGGGGATTTAGGCCTATCCTTGACCTCAGAGAGCTCAACAAATTTACCAAAATATTTAAATTCTGTATAACCAACTTCCATTTCATTCTGTTAGGTCTACAATGTGGAGATTGGTTAGCCTCTCTTGATCTTAAGGATGCATATTTTCATATTTCAATCAGACCCTCTCATAGACAATATTTACGCTTTCTTGTAGGAGACCAACGCTATCAGTACACAGTGGACTTTCTACAACCCCGAGACTCTTCTCAGAGAGTGTAGCAGGGGTCACAGCCCATCTACAGAAATAGAACCTTAAGGTGTTTCCGTATTTAGATGACTGGCTCCGGGTGGCTGCTTCCAGAGAAGAGTTAATGAAGGACATTTATTTATTTATTTATTTATTTATTGACATTTTTATGCCGCCCCCTCATGCCCACATCAACTCGGGGCACTAACAGTGTCACATTCAGTTGACACTGTCAGTACTAGAGAAACCAGGCTTACTAGTAAATACAGAGAAGTCCCATCTTGTCCCCACAAAGCATCTACAGTTTATCAGAGCTCTCCTAGACACATATCATGCCAAAGCTTACCTCCCACAGGACAGATTCATCGACATTGTCCATGCCATATGAGACTTGGACCTCAACAGCACCAGGACGGTCCGTTACTTCTCCGCCTACAAGGGCTCCTAGGATCTACCACAGCCATAATCCCATATGCAAAGCTCTACATGCAAACTCTGCAGCAATGGTTAAAAATGCTAAACAAGGGAGACAAGACAAGACAAGGCAAGGCAAAGGGGAGAAACACAAGACTAGGGAGCGAGACTATGGTGGTGCGAGGGAACTCAGGNCACCACCAACTGCAACAGTTTTGGTACCTCCATCGTCCGTACAAGGCACAGTGGCACCACCCATACCAACGTCCCACTTCATACCACCTCCAGTGGTTCCAGCTCCTACTGGTACCAGGTTGGTGCAGCCCCCAGGAGCCACCTTTCTAAGCTCCCTTGTTGGCAATCCTTCAGCCCATACAACCCTAACCCAAACTGCAGCGGAGGAACCTCTAACGGGCAAGTCACCTTCTTCTTCTTCCTCTTCACCTATCCAAGAAGAGGAAGAAACCATCTCACCTCCTCCAGCTGATATAGTATCTGAACCTAACTTGGTACTGGCCACAGAGGACGCAAAGACTTTTCAAGCTATGCTTCATAGACTTATTATAGTTCTACCTAAACTCTTCACCAAAGTGGTCAAGAAAACCCAGTCTGGTCCAGTTTTTGGTATCCTCGGCAGCAGGGAGTCATGTCATATTATGTTCCCTATGTTTGACCAATTGATGGAACCATCTACTTCTGTATGGGCCAGACCCTCATCTGCGGTATCCACATATAAACTTCCAGATTCCCTCTATGTCATTCCCAGAGAAGGGGCGAACATCTTTTACAAACACCGCCCTCCTAATTCTTTTGTCAGAGCAGCAGTCTCACATAAACCAAGAGCAGGGGGCATCCAAACATCACCACCAGACAGAGAAGGGAGGAGATTAGATGTCTTAGAATGTAAGATCTTCTCCTCAGAGACCCTGTCTCTCAGGGCCTCAAACTATGCATCAGCCATGTGTAGATACCAACATTGGCTCTCATCCCAGCTTAGCAAGACCACAAACCCTAATCAAATTGCTGCTATACAGAAGGAGGGAATGCAAATTTCACAGTTTCAGCTGACTTCTAACATGCATATCACTGACTGCGCAATAAGAGGAATTGCTTCAGCAATAACACTCAGAAGACATTTCTTGCTCAGGTCTACGGCACTAACACTGGAAAATAAAACTAGAATAGAGGACCTACCATTTGATTCTGAGGGCCTGTTTGCAGCATCTACAGATGCCACCTTTAAAAAGATAAAGGAAACCAGTCAAACTGCTAGGTCAGCAGGGGTTATCAGGGAGATCAAGAAAAAATATTATTCAGTCCCTGATTCCTATTCTTCCTATTCTTAACAAACAGCATTCTCCCTTCTCTTATCAGAGTGGAAGGAGATATTCCCTGCACTACCAACATTCACAACCCTCTTTCTCTCAGTCCAGAAAGAGATTCACTAACCAAAAAGGGAAAGGAAGGCAATCCTCAAACTCTTCCTATGGCCAACCCCCAAAAAATAATTTTAGCCAGCCCCAGATCGAGAGAGGGGAGGGAGATCACCCCTCCTTTAATGACCGTCTCCTGCCCTTTTATGATCAATGGGCGCCTATCACCTCTGACAGATAGGTCAAAGAAATAATAAAATATGGCTACGCCATACAATTCCACTCCTTTCCCTCTACCACAAACCCCTTCCCCACCCTTAAGGGGCACTCCTCACAAGACAGAGTTACTTCTTGAAGTTGATAAGCAACTTTTAAAAGGTGCTATAGAAAAGGTACTCCTTTCAGAATGGAATACAGTGTTTTATTCTAGATACTTTGTGGTTCCTAAGAAGGATGGGGGATTTAGGCCTATCCTTGACCTCAGAGAGCTCAACAAATTTACCAAAAGATTTAAATTCTGTATAACCAACTTCCATTTCATTCTGTTAGGTCTACAATGTGGTGATTGGTTAGCCTCTCTTGATCTTAAGGATGCATATTTTCATATTTCAATCAGACCCTCTCATAGACAATATTTACGCTTTCTTGTAGGAGACCAACGCTATCAGTACACAGTGGACTTTCTACAACCCCGAGACTCTTCTCAGAGAGTGTAGCAGGGGTCACAGCCCATCTACAGAAATAGAACCTTAAGGTGTTTCCGTATTTAGATGACTGGCTCCGGGTGGCTGCTTCCAGAGAAGAGTTAATGAAGGACATTTATTTATTTATTTATTTATTTATTGACATTTTTATGCCGCCCCCTCATGCCCACATCAACTCGGGGCACTAACAGTGTCACATTCAGTTGACACTGTCAGTACTAGAGAAACCAGGCTTACTAGTAAATACAGAGAAGTCCCATCTTGTCCCCACAAAGCATCTACAGTTTATCAGAGCTCTCCTAGACACATATCATGCCAAAGCTTACCTCCCACAGGACAGATTCATCGACATTGTCCATGCCATATGAGACTTGGACCTCAACAGCACCAGGACGGTCCGTTACTTCTCCGCCTACAAGGGCTCCTAGGATCTACCACAGCCATAATCCCATATGCAAAGCTCTACATGCAAACTCTGCAGCAATGGTTAAAAATGCTAAACAAGGGAGACAAGACAAGACAAGGCAAGGCAAAGGGGAGAAACACAAGACTAGGGAGCGAGACTATGGTGGTGCGAGGGAACTCAGGGCTAGGATGCGAGACTATGACTATGCGGGGGACTCAAGGCCAGGAAGCAAGACTGTGACAATAATGTGGGGGAACTCAGGGCCAGGAGGCAAGACTGTGACTATGTGAGGGGACTCAAGGCTAGGAAGTAAGACTAGGACTATTCAGGGGACTCACGACTAGGAAACAGAACTCTGGCAATGGGAGCTCCAACGGAGTCAAGGCCATGGGGGACCAGAGTGATGACAAGAGAGGGGAACAGGACCAGGGAAAGAGCAAGACTGAAGAAGGCAAGAACTATGACAAGAGGGGGGAAACCAGATTATGACACATAATCAACAAGACCTACACTGGGTCACACAGAGGAAGAGCAG
>QEPC01012293.1:6322-20294 GCA_003113815.1 Sphenodon punctatus
AGGTATAAGATTCCCATAAACCCATCTTTCTCCTAATCCTGCCTATGAGAGGGTTGATCTTATCTCCATCAACCAAGGGAACATAGTTCCTTGCCAATTCTGTGCATTTAGCAAAACTTGCTTAGGCCACCTCTTTGGAGAATAACCCCTGATTTTCAACCAGTAGTGGATGACATGTAATTTCACAGCTGGCCCTATACCTGCACTATACCTGCATCCAACCTTGCCATTGTCGCTGGAGTACCTTGTTGGATGGAAACCAACTTTTTCAGGAATTTATTTTGAACTTTTTTTATAACCACCGTGGCACTGCTTTACAATCCATTCCCCAAATTTATGACCCATATTAGAGCATAGAATCACTTTTCACTTTACCAGCTTCTAGTGCTTAATTCCATGATTTCCTCTGGAACTTATTGTAGAAGAAACTCATAATCCTTCCAATAGCTTGTATTGGCTTAATAGCTGCTTTATGGGTATGGGCATCCCAACTTAACTTACTTGTAAAAGCAAGACCCAAGTAGCAAACTTTATTCACTACTTAAATAGCCTGGCCATTCAGATACCTTTTACTAGGGGTGGGACACCAGGGAGTATACCAGATACCGGATATTCTGGTATCGGATCTCCCTGGTATCGGATTTACTGCTATCGGCATACCAGTTTTTAAACATTTGCTGCTTTACCATTTTTTTTTTACATTGCAGCCATTTATTTCAATTGCCGCAACATAAAAAAAATGGTAAAGCAGCCAATGTTAAAAAACCGGTATGCCGATATAGGTGATTAATTGGATTCATCCGATACCGATATTCCCACCGCTACCTTTTACTTCTTTTCATAGTGCCAAAACCCATTATTTTCATTTTGGCAGTATTATTCCACGCTATTTTCAAATCAGTAATTTTGGAGCAATCATCCAGCAAGCACTGCAGTCCAACCTTAGTATACGATATCAGGACTGCAATGTCCGCATATAGAAGACATGATACCCCAATATCATGTCCTGATTTTGTTTGATTTTTGTGTGATTGTGTGATTTTGTGTGTCTATCCTTACAGCTGTGACTATTTATGCTGTTGTTGAAAAAATACCAAATGCAGGTTATATAAACCATGGCAAAAAGACTCAACCTCATCAACCAATCTCAACAAGAGCTCCTGAATCCCACCACATAATCTACCCGAATTCAGGCTCCAAGGCCCAAGGAAATAATAGATAGCACAGTCATGCGAGAAAGGCATTAAAAACTGATGTTGTCTCTCTAGTAAATATATTACAGGGCATCGGAGGAAAATCATTGGTCCTTTTGGATACATCAGGACAAATCACAGACCTGAAATCACTATTGTTAGGGCAAACATTTAACACCTTCAATTTTGCTTTTGAAGTTCTAAGTATTTTTATGTAGGAACTCATTAATCCTCACAAAGAAACTGTAAGGCAGATGTGAGTAGAGTCTGCTTAAGTAGAATTTCTCCAGCTATGGAAAAAAAAGTTCAACATACCAGAAATTCTACTCAGGGAAATGAACCTGGAGATGGAGAAAATTGATTGTCAGATTAGGTTAGCACCAGATTTCTCCATCTCAAGAGAAACTTCTGAAATAATTGCAGATGTTATTCAAAGACAATAGAAATACATTTAACAACAGAGGAGGAGAGTTCCCGTCTTTAGCAAGAGTATGCCAGCTTAGAGGGATGGAATTTTCNTTCTTACCCAGTAAAAGTCAAATGTAACCATAACCTGGTATAAATCAGCATAATCCTACTAACATCTATAGACTAACACTAGACTATACACCCGCATTTAAAATATTAAGGCAGGGCACATTGCAAAATGATATTTCTTAAACTGATCACCAACCCATAAAAGCAAAAATAACTGTGTTTTGTAGGGAGCTTAATTTCTTTGTAGAAATATAAAGTTAGTGCTTTCATTTTAAAATAGAAGGTAATACCATAATCTAAGTTGTTATTTATATTTTTAGTTTAAAATTCAATGTAAAGTTGTTTGCTGAGTACTCCATAAACCCTTGTGTGGTTTAACTTGGGTTTATAGTTCTCGTAGCATGCTTAAATTATTTTTATTTATTTCAGCAGGAGTATGTGAAAATATGTTGACACTTCCCTACTGGTGTCAATTAACTAATCTTATTTTATTCCTCAATTTTTAAACCAGGTATATCACAGGAATACAAATTAACAATTCACGACAAGTACTATTTTACTAAACAACAAAATAAATACTAATGATGGGACATTTGTTCTAAAGTTGGGCTAAAAGAAAGCTTTTATTTCAACAATGGAGATTAAAGTAAAGTAGTAGAATGCCATTACAGCAGCAGTGGGTTGCATTAGTACGGTAAAAACATTGCACTTTAAATTGTTCATGACAGTGTTGCATCAGCAGCCCAATAAATGTATTCACTTATGATATGGCTGCTCAAGGATGAGACAAAAATACTCTGCTCTTTTGAAGCTCTGGGTTGTCAATAAAGTCAGGGAAAATAACATTCTAATGAAACTTCATTTCCAATTCTACTGCACCCATTAAAGCAAAATAGTATGTGCTCAGGAAGACCGAAAAGGCAATTCCTTTGCTTCTTGTGATGCCTGACTAATGGATAATTTTTTACCCTTCCCTGCAGTATTTATCAGTTTAAACTCTCAGGATTGAATAGCAGTGAGGGTTAATATTAAGCCATCATTATTTGAATATAATAAAAATCAATGTATTTGAAACTGTCTATGTGTTTGGGGCACTTTAAGAACCAAGCATGGCCACATTTTGGTGATTGGCATGTACATATTAGAAATTATTGCACCT
Source organism: Sphenodon punctatus (assembly GCA_003113815.1). Lineage (NCBI taxonomy): Eukaryota > Metazoa > Chordata > Lepidosauria > Sphenodontia > Sphenodontidae > Sphenodon > Sphenodon punctatus. The sequence continues at coordinate 9,152 of QEPC01012293.1, forward strand.
CTCATTAACAAAATTAATTCCACATATTCCATATATTAATGAAAATATATCTCTTTGACCCAAACTGGAGACATACTTGGTATGAGTGGGTTAGGTGGAGAACGAATGAAAAACTCTCCTTTTCACCCTTTGCTGTCTCCTTTCCTCTCCCCATGGAACTTCTTTCTAGGACTAAGTCCCTGATCATCCAGTCAATTTTCTTGATGAAAACTGTCAAGTAGGCAATCTGTCCAAGGCTGCTTAGTGCAGCAATTGCCATTTTGGGACTTGTCCCATTTGGAGTCTTTAAATCTAATCTGCGTCCATATACAGCAACATTTATGCAAGGTATCAGAAATAACAATTAATATGATGACACCTTCTGCAGATGGCACAACCCCACTTGGGGTATCAACCCACAGTTTGGAAACCTTTGTCCTCTTGAAAGTCACAAATAGAACTATGGGTTCATAGTCATAGTCATATCCATTTAAATGAGGGCCACCAGTTGTACAGGTCGAGCAGAGGCAAGTCAGGCTGTGCCTGCTCCGGCGCAGCTCCACAGGTGGTGCTCTGGAAAATCCAGGAACGTGCAGCCCAAACCTGGGGCACCAGTTGGAGACAGAACTGCTGTTCTTCTCAGCAGAAGGCCGCTGCAGCTCCGCTCTTGGCTGGGGGTTGCCTCGGGCAACACCATGGAATTGTAGGTGACATCTGTCTGATTCTCTATGATATGTGGTGAGGGGAGCAATTGGAGCATTCAATTGGTTTCAATTCGATTCAATTGGATTCACTTCATTGGCGCATGTGAATGCTTTTAAAATGTCAATTTGATTCAATTTACTGGAGTGTGTTCTTGTCTAAAAATGTCCTCTGAGGGGAGGGGGAGCACTACAGTCACAAGACAGGCGTTATGACTGACATCTCCCCCAGTCAGTTAGCATTGCAAGCTCCAATGCTGTGGTTCCTTGAGCTGCTCTGTAAGAAGGAGTGAGCACCCTGTAAACTCCAGCGTGGGTGTTGCTGCTCCTTTCTGCCCATGTACCCTCTCTATCTGGCCTCAACCCTTCCTGCCCAAATGCTGCCAGCCTCCTGACAATCTCTCTCTCTCTCTCCATCCCCTCCCCATTATTCTTCCCCCTGGGGCACTGATCAGCAGGCATTTCAGAAGGCTTCCTCTCCCCCAGCAGTTTTTGTTTCTTCCTATTCCTAATCCATTGCCATCCTCCTCCTATTTCACCCATACAACCCATTTACCTCCATATTATCATATATTTAGATTATATTGGATAGATTTAGGTGTTATTTTTTGTTTTTACCCCTCCCTGTGTTCAATCTTCCTTCCTCCCTCCCCCCTCCATTGAATCCTTTCCCTGGCACTGAATATTAGGGGCGGGAAAACCGGTAAATCCGGTATCCGATAATGCCGGTACCGGGCGTACCGGCATTATCGGATTCGACCCGGTAAATCCGGTCCGGGTACCGGATTCCGGGTACCGGATTTTTTTACATTGCAGCCATTTAAAAATGGCTGCAATGTAAAAAACTTAAAGCCCCACCAAAAAAGTTACAAAAAAAAAAACCTCCCCGAGTCCAGGCTGCGCGGGTGGAAGGGGGGACACCCCCCACCCACCCTGCCCAGCCTGGATTTTTGTTTAAAAAAAGACCCAGAGGCGAGCCCACCCCCCAGCACCAGCGGCCGCGGCGTCCCCGCAGCCGCCGGTAAGTATGACCCGATCCCTGGGGGGGTGGGGGTGTTTAACCCCCCGCCCCCCCCCCCCAGGGATCACCCCTACTAAAGTTCAGTGCGCTTACCTTTGGGAGCTCCGGCGGCGGCGGGCGGTCCGGCGGCCTCAGCGCCGGCTGTGGCTGCCGGCGTCAGGACGCTCTAGGCCTTCCGGGGAAACCCGGAAGTTCCCCGGAAGGCCTAGAGCGTCCTGACGCCGGCAGCCACAGCCGGCGCTGAGGCCGCCGGACCGCCCGCCGCCGCCGGAGCTCCCAAAGGTAAGCGCACTGACCTTTAGTAGGGGTGATCCCTTGGGGGGGGTGTTAAACCCCCCCCCCAGGGATCGGGTCATACTTACCGGCGGCTGCGGGGACGCCGCGGCCGCTGGTGCTGGGGGGTGGGCTCGCCTCGCCTCGCCTCTGGGTCTTTTCTTTACTCTTTTTTAAAACAAAAATCCAGGCTGGGCAGGGTGGGTGGGGGGTGTCCCCCCTTCCACCCGCGCAGCCTGGGAGGGGGAGGGGGAGGGAATTAATTTATTTCATTGGTTTCAATGGGGACACAGCGCCCCATTGAAATCAATGAAATAAATCCGGTACCGGCATACCGGATTTAATCCGGGAATCCGGTTTTCGTAGAACCGGTAACCGGTAAATCTGGTAGCCGGTAATGGGCCCGGGGTCCCACCACTACTGAATATGCTGATATTCATCTGAATAATGATCTTCACAGGGACAACATCAATTGCTTATATAATTGGGTCCCTTTATCAAAATCTCTGGTACATTTGCTGAAATGGCAGGAAAGGTATTTGATACGCTCTTGCCAAATATCCTGTAAACAGAATGGAATTTCAAAATGTTACAGCTGGAAATGTATTTTCAGGATAATGTCTTATATCCTTGGGGCCCTTTATCCACTCTTTCTGAAAATTGGTAGAAGTATTAAGCATATGGAGGGATATAATATGCATAAGTTTCATGAATATTGTATGCAAGATAAAGAAGTTGTAGCCATGAATGTGTATGGAGATTTTCTTAAAATAACAACATTCAATTGCTTCTGAAATTGGTTTCCTTTATCTAAGCATTCTGAATTTTGCTAAACCTAGTGCTCTCTATCAGGGATACAAGCTCCCTAAATTTCATCAAAAGTGAATAAGAAATAAAAATGTTATAGATGGAAATATGTTTTTCAGGTTTTTCCTGTTATTTCAAAAACCAAATGTTATTTTCAGTTCCTGATTGCACCAAACTAAAGTCCGAACTGAGTCCGATCAAACTGAATACCGAATTGAAACTCATTGTTTGACCCGAACCACCGAACGGCCAAACATCCAAACCTGGTTCTGTTCACACATCCCTAAAAAAAATAGTATTAGTTTTTATTTTTGTATTAGTTATTAAAATCCCATTAGTATTAGTTATTGTTCTATTAGTATTAGTTATTATTTTAGAGATACGAATTTATTTACTGTCATAGACCAAAAATAATTTTCAAATAAAATCCACTCCACAACAAGAGCAATTATATACACAATGCACATTTAAAAACATAATAGAGAATGATTCAAGTTCCCTCATAATTTCATCAGTCTCCAGTCAATACAATTTACAGTCATAAATTCACCGATCTCTTCCGCAACTTCTGTGTTGTAAGCATATATAGGACTAGTGCATTCAAATCACTCAGTGACATATTTTGCAAGAGCCAAAGAGTTTTCTCAAAATTATTATATCTTAATTTTTCCACCAAGGGAGTAAGACATTGATTCTTTACAGTATCATATTTTGGACACACCCACACAAAATGTACCATATCTTCTACTTCATCTAAGGGACAGGAACACAACCTTTGATCATAAGGAGACTTATTCCACCTTCCTGACTGAACTGCAAATCCGTATTGATCAAACCTAAATTTGGTGATAATCTCTCTATGTCGAGCCAACTTTATTTGCGATAGATATGGTGCTTGCTTCCAATCAGTCTTAAAATACTTATATAATGGAGCACATTATGGCTGCCATATCCTCCTGTCGAGATATATCCATAATCCTAGAATCAATAACGTATAAGGTATAAGATTCCCATAAACCCATCTTTCTCCTAATCCTGCCTATGAGAGGGTTGATCTTATCTCCATCAACCAAGGGAACATAGTTCCTTGCCAATTCTGTGCATTTAGCAAAACTTGCTTAGGCCACCTCTTTGGAGAATAACCCCTGATTTTCAACCAGTAGTGGATGACATGTAATTTCACAGCTGGCCCTATACCTGCACTATACCTGCATCCAACCTTGCCATTGTCGCTGGAGTACCTTGTTGGATGGAAACCAACTTTTTCAGGAATTTATTTTGAACTTTTTTTATAACCACCGTGGCACTGCTTTACAATCCATTCCCCAAATTTATGACCCATATTAGAGCATAGAATCACTTTTCACTTTACCAGCTTCTAGTGCTTAATTCCATGATTTCCTCTGGAACTTATTGTAGAAGAAACTCATAATCCTTCCAATAGCTTGTATTGGCTTAATAGCTGCTTTATGGGTATGGGCATCCCAACTTAACTTACTTGTAAAAGCAAGACCCAAGTAGCAAACTTTATTCACTACTTAAATAGCCTGGCCATTCAGATACCTTTTACTAGGCGTAGGACACCAGGGAGTATACCAGATACCGGATATTCTGGTATCGGATCTCCCTGGTATCGGATTTACTGCTATCGGCATACCAGTTTTTTAACATTTGCTGCTTTACCGTTTTTTTTTTACATTGCAGCCATTTATTTCAATTGCCGCAACATAAAAAAAATGGTAAAGCAGCCAATGTTAAAAAACCGGTATGCCGATATAGGTGATTAATTGGATTCATCCGATACCGATATTCCCACCGCTACCTTTTACTTCTTTTCATAGTGCCAAAACCCATTATTTTCATTTTGGCAGTATTATTCCACGCTATTTTCAAATCAGTAATTTTGGAGCAATCATCCAGCAAGCACTGCAGTCCAACCTTAGTATACGATATCAGGACTGCAATGTCCGCATATAGAAGACATGATACCCCAATATCATGTCCTGATTTTGTTTGATTTTTGTGTGATTGTGTGATTTTGTGTGTCTATCCTTACAGCTGTGACTATTTATGCTGTTGTTGAAAACATACCAAATGCAGGTTATATAACCCATGGCAAAAAGACTCAACCTCATCAACCAATCTCAACAAGAGCTCCTGAATCCCACCACATAATCTACCCGAATTCAGGCTCCAAGGCCCAAGGAAATAATAGATAGCACAGTCATGCGAGAAAGGCATTAAAAACTGATGTTGTCTCTCTAGTAAATATATTACAGGGCATCGGAGGAAAATCATTGGTCCTTTTGGATACATCAGGACAAATCACAGACCTGAAATCACTATTGTTAGGGCAAACATTTAACACCTTCAATTTTGCTTTTGAAGTTCTAAGTATTTTTATGTAGGAACTCATTAATCCTCACAAAGAAACTGTAAGGCAGATGTGAGTAGAGTCTGCTTAAGTAGAATTTCTCCAGCTATGGAAAAAAAAGTTCAACATACCAGAAATTCTACTCAGGGAAATGGACCTGGAGATGGAGAAAATTGATTGTCAGATTAGGTTAGCACCAGGTTTCTCCATCTCAAGAGAAACTTCTGAAATAATTGCAGATGTTATTCAAAGACAATAGAAATACATTTAACAACAGAGGAGGAGAGTTCCCGTCTTTAGCAAGAGTATGCCAGCTTAGAGGGATGGAATTTTAGGGGTTGGTGGCAGGAAATCTAGGGCTAGATCTGAAACCACTTAAACTGGTTAATTAAAACTAAGGTCACTTTTACACTTTACAAAAAATGCTTCTTTTAATAGCTTGATTTAATACCAGGTATTGTAAATGATGGAGTTTTGAACGCACTGATCCTGTTTTATGCAGCGAGATCTCACAGATTTGTAAGAGTCACATCTGGTAGAGTGAGACAGGATTCCATGTCTCATCCCTCTTTAGGGATGGGCGAACGCGGTTCGGAGTTTGGACCGAAGTTCGGTCAACCGAACTTCCGAACCAAACTCGATTTTTGAACCGAATTTCCGAACTCAGTTCTGTTCGCCCATCCCTATAAGATAATATTCCATTTAGTTCAATGGGGTTTGAATTTCCGAACTCTATTAGGAAGTTCAGAGTTTGGACCGAACTTGAATAGTTTGGTCGACTGAACCGAACTTCTGAACCGAACTTGATTTTCGAACCGAACCGAATTTCAGAACTTGGTTCTGTTCACCCATTCCTACCCCTCTTCCTCTGCCCTCATGTGTGACTCTTATACGAGAGATGGATTCTCTTGCCTCATTGGAGTCAGACACCAAAGGCTCCTGTTCTACCTGCTAGGAAACAGACAGGATTCTGTGTCTCTTCCCCTCTGCCCCCGTGCATGAGAGTAGTTGCTTTCTTCTGATAAGGGCAGTGCCATGCTGCAGGAGCATCCTGAAGGAGGAGACTCCCTTCCCCTTTGCAAGAACAATGGCACTGGCAATGGGCAGAAGCCACCTGAGATGCCGGAGAATGGAAAACCAGGAACCCTGCACATTACAAAACTCCAGCATAACTTTATAACACCCAGTATTTAATACACCTGGTATTGTCTCAAGCACTTATAACAGGGATTCTCAACCTTGTGCTCAGTGTATGAAGGTGCTCCCCAAGCCAGCTGTCAGGAGTTCTTGGGAACACTTTGAAACAGTCCTTCATCCATTAAAGTCAATGTGAGCTGGGATTAATTGATTCATTATCTCAATTTCCATTTAAATTATTTAAAGTGAATTGTAGAGGGGAGACTTAATCAATGCATATTTCTGCAAATCCTTCGTGCAAATTATGAGAACCCCTGACTTGTAAGAACTGCAATACAGGCAGCATCTGGGAGTTCAAAGGTTAATTCCTTTTTTTAAAAAAAAGTACTGCTGGTGACACTGAGCTGAAATGTGCCACTGCAGAAGGAATATTTGCATGCCATTATGTCCTATACGATATCTCCTTCTGTTCTAGAGACTCTTCATCAAAGCTGATCTCAAAGATATTTGCTACAAAAGTTTCGTGTGAGTACAAAAAGTGAAGCTATTGCTTTAAATGTTCTAGCCACACTGGCAAAAGATGAACTGTCTACAAAATTGGCTGGAACAAGTTTATCTGCTGATGTCTCAAACAGGAAGGCAGTGAAGCTAATCCCAATACTGATTTGTTTCTCTAGTCCTTAAGTGGTGTGAAAGTTAAGTTGTTAGATGCTCACTCTGTCAAAGGAGAAACTTCTGAAATAATTGCAGATGTTATTCAAAGTTCCATTCAAAAGCATGGTCTTGTAAACAAAGTTGTCACTTTCTATGGTGATAACACTAACACACATTTTGGTGGGGTCAAATGTTGCAGTAAAACTAACGTTATTACCAAATTGAAAGAAAGGTGGAACACAAATTTACTTGGAATTGGTTGTGGGGCCCACATCATACACAACTGCATCCAGACAAGCTGTGACACTCTTCCACTTGAAGTAGAAGCAGTTGTAGTGAAAATATATACATTTCCACATTTATACGGTTTGTGTAACCAAATTGCAAGACTTCTGTGACCAAGCTGAAGTTTACCAAAATTTTTTGCTTCAGCACATTTTTTGTCATTACTTTTAGTAATATAGCATCCTATGAGCCTTTGAAAGGATGCTTCACCAATCAGCCTAAATGTACAACTCTGATTCTTAATTTCTTTCAAAATGAATGCGGGAAAGTTTGGTTGCTGTTTGTGCATAATCAGTTAGAGACCTTGCGCAGACTATCCAACGCATGGAATGTCAGTCTACTCCAGCTTTTGAAGCATCAAAAGAATTTCAATTACTGAAGACAAAAAACTATGCAGGAAAACTATGAAATTTGTACCAGCTAAACCAAAAGAAGAAATGAGCCGCTTAAGGGAAAAAAAGAAAGATTGCTCAGATGTATCCTTCAGTTTTACGACAATGCCATAGATTATCTCACACTTTGGGAAGGTTCTTTTGATGGTACTTCCACATTTGAATGGCTGAACCTTTAGTTCTGCCCTAAATGGAATAACATTGAAAAGATTTGACATGGAATAATTTAGTAGGATGGTAAATGCTTATGATCTTTTTGACTAATTTTGTGCTGCGCAGACTTATGTGAAAGGCAAACTGATAGTACAAACCAGGCAACAATTATTATAATCAATAAAACCACAAAAAAGCCAGGTTTTCTGAAAAAAACACTGTCCATACTAGACCCCAGCAAGGTCCTTGCTGTTTTCGGGAACTAGGTTTGGACCAACTTGATCCCTGTAAATGTCTTCAACATTAATATCAAAGTCCTAGCACCTTCCCAGAGCTCAGGTTCAGACTATCCTGAGACCCGGACCTTTACACAATCACAACCCTTCCGGGGGCACTCACAGTTCTACAGATTTGAGGTTGCTTGTATTCCCTTCTCCTTAGTTCAGGTCTCCCTGCTTGACTTCGTCAAGGTGGCCTCAGGCTGGCCCTCCAAATCAGTTCCCAGCTATGGTGTCCCTCCAGAGTCCTAATCCAAGGGGGGAGAGACCAGAGTTCAGACACAGGCAAGGCTGCTATAAATTATAATCCAAGGGAAGTGTTTCCCTAGGATCCTTGGCCCTTCCCTCTCCCCACTGCCCTGCCCCCCTTGTCTCTTCCCTCCCCCCAGACCAGCTCTCCCCCATTTCTCTTTCCCCTGTTCTGCCCCACCACTCCCCATTGCCATGCCCTCCTTGTCTCTTCCCTCCTCCCAGACCAGCTCCCCTGCATTTCTCTCTCCACTCATGTCTCCCCACTGACTTGTCCTCAGTGTGCACGCTTGCCTACCCCACTGGCTCCCACTGTGCTTCCCTCATTGGTCCAGGACTGGACTCAACACACCTGTCTCTCTCTCTTTCCACCGCCACCTCCTCTCAGCCTCAACACAACTGCCTCTGCTCCTCCACCTGCTACTACAGGTGACTGGCCACTTCTGTGCCTCCGCCTACTTTCTTCTTTGCCACTGATCTCCTCTCTTGCTGCACATGTGCTGCTGCCTGCTCCTCCTTCCTGTGTGCACAAATAACCGCCACCTGGAAATGCGTGCTGCCCCTTTCTGACTTCCAGTGTTGCTAGAATAGGGGAAACCTGGGGGCAGTGCTGCTAGAGTAGTGAAAGGAGACCAGCACCACAGCAGTCTCTGCTCCCCAGCCTCCTGGAACATTGCAGCAACCATATGGGACCCCAGGATGGCCTTTAAAACCCAGAACTTTCCCATGGAAACCATGACGTATGGTCACCCTAGTGTTAACAGATATGATGCTGGCCAGATGAGGCCCACTTTGGCCTGACTGGGCCAGCGTCATGTCTGTATGTTTGTTCCAAGTCTGCTAGATGTGGGCCCGGAACAAACTTCTTTCAGGATGGTGGCTGGGCCCGGACTCTGGACCCAGATCAAATCAGACCCACAGTCCAGGACCAGAAGCTTCACAGCTTTGCCAAAGTGTGTACAACCAAGTAGGAATGTTTTGTTTCTGGCCCCGGCTCCTCCCAGCATAGGGGTTTGCCATGGCACCTACACATTGCTGCCTGCCTGTAATAGGCAGCCATGGCTTCACATCATGGTGGGGGAGACAGGGAGATGCCTGGAGCCTAGTGATGTGTCTGGGCAGCTGCACATCACTTCCTGCCCACCTTCCTGGCCAGGGGAGACACAGGAAAGTTTGTTCCTACAGTCAGAGCTTGCCCGGCCGAGGAAAGCCCTCCCCCTGCCCTGGTTAGGACAGACATTCAGGTGGACATGTGTTGGCATCCAATGTCCCTCTTTTAAATACCAGCTACATTAAATGATCTTCTCATCCATATAAGCCATATTTTAGCCCTGGTAAAAAGGAAATCACTTGTCAGGAGGTGCTTTCAGATCTGGAAAAGATTATTAAAAAGTAAGTTTTAATTGGCATATATTTTCACATAACTGGAAAGGATGGTGTGGCAGGGCTGAGATACAAGTAGGGCTGAAGAGGTAACTCCTTTTTCCATTCTGCTATTTCATTCTGCCTTTTCAGAATTGTCCATGATGTTCCGCAGCTTTTCCGTTGGCATTCTGGTAATTCTGCCGGCATTCTGGTAATTCGGAAACTGTCGTAACAATCTCAGAAACTGTCAGAACAAGCATGGTGTCAGGAGGACTGCTCTTCTGACAGCAACCATCTGGGACCCTCTGGAACTGGATGGAGCCAGAGCTGCAATACCAGAGCAGGAGTCAAAGCCAGAAGAACAGATTACAAAGACCACAGAGGGGCAAGTACTAGGGACCCTTGGGGGGAAGTATTGCCCAAGATTGTTATTACTGTGGGCAAAGAGGACACTTGTGGAGGGCTTGCTGGAAGCAAAGCCAGGAGGAACAACATTGAGCTTTGGGGGGACAAAGCCAAAATGTATGGACAAGTGCCATGTATAGCAGGTATAAATATTGCCAAATACAGGGCCATAGCAAAAGAGACTTTCCATATATATGGGGACCCTATGATAAGACTATAAGAGTGGAGAATAGGGGTATGCAACAACTCCCATGTTGTTTTCATTTTTCATTATCATTTTTGTTATTAAAAATGTCATTTTCATTATCATTGATGACTGTCATTTTCATTATCATTATCAGTATGTGTGTGTGTGTGTGTATATATATATATATATATGTATTAGATTAGAGTAGTACAGATGATTGATTAGATAATAGATCATTTTTCTTTTCCCTTCCCCTGTCTCTCTAAATCTAGATAGATATTAGTTGTGTACATATAGAGAGAAATTAGATATTATATAGGTATTTACGCTAGTCTGTATATATATTATAGTATCAATTCCAATAACGTTATATATATAATGTTATATATAATATAATATCTATCTCTATAATAGCTATCTAGATTTAAGGGAGACAGGGAAAGGGAAAAGAAAACCAATCTATTATCTAATCAATCATCTGTACTACTCTAATCTAATCTATATGTCTATAATATATATCTAATGTATACTACCTATCAATATCCTGCTCCCTCTGGAACTGCCGCTCATCCGTGGCTAAAGCTCCCTTCATCCACGATCTCTTCCTCTCTCGCCTCTTTCAACTCCTTGCTCTTACAGAAACCTGGATCATGCCCTCCAACTCTGTTACCCCGGCCGCTCTATGCTCCGGGGGCCTGTCGTTCTCTCACCGCCCCGGCCCTGAGGGCCTGGGTGGTGGTGTGGGCTTACTCCTTGCTAAGCACTGCCAATTCAAAACCCTCTCCCATCCTCCCTCCCCCTCCTTCCCTTCCTTTGAGGCCCACTCTGTGCGCTTATACTCCCCTCTACACCTTCGGGTTGCTGTCATCTACCGCCCCCCGGG
>QEPC01012293.1:44484-58155 GCA_003113815.1 Sphenodon punctatus
CCCCCCAGCCCCATTCAGCCTCCGTCTTAACTCCCCCACAGCTCAGTCCCATTCCGGGCCCAGTGGCTGTCTCTCAGGCCACCTCCCCCCTCCCCCCAGCCTGGCCCTCTTTCCCCCCAGTCTCACATCCCCCCTCTCCCCCCTGAAATTTAATACTCACCCCACTTCACGCAGCAGGAATCCAGATACTGGTCTGGTCCAATGCTAGAGTCCCCTCCAACCATGCCAGGATGCTCGCACTCCACAAAATGGTGCCGCAACCAATGCACTCAGCTCAGCAGAGCAAAATAGCCCATGCCCTCGCTGAGCATGCATGCCCTTACAAAAAAACAGTGTTGCCTGCCTGCCCCAGCCAATTGCCTAATCCAGTGCGGAAGCGCACAATCGCCTGGGTGCTTGCAATCAGCATCCAGGAACTGTTTAAATATTGAGCCCATAGGGCTGCCCCCTGGTGCCTGTAATGGGAAACCTCGGTTTCCCATTACACACACTTGGACAGCTCCACCTAGCCACCCAAGCGCGTTCCTGTTATGATTGTCCCTTAAGGGACTCCATCAGCTGCTTGATCCAGTCCCTCCTCCCAGCTGGGGGGAGGGGGCTTGACTGGGAGAGTGAGCTGCTCAGAGTCAGCTGAGCTCATATCACTGCGCCGGCTTAGTCAGCTTGTCACAGACAGCTGACAAATCATAAACAGAGGAGTCGCAGGGCCCCCTCCTTTGTGAAAATGAACAACGGCAGCTGCTGGGGGCCCCAACGGGAGTTCTTCAGACCCACAGAGGGTCAAAGTGGGTGTGCAAGCAGCACTATGAGCAGTTCAAGACACTGCAGGTAAGGCTGTGTGTGCAGGGGGCACAGAAGCGGGGCAGAGGGCATAGTAGGGCATTGCCCCTGATTCCCTCAGGTGCGCACCATGCCTGCCCAATAAATCTAGCTCAGGATGATATTTCAATAATATTTTAATCATTAAACATAAAAAGAAGTGAGTACACAAATAGAATTTTCAATAAATATATAGACTGCATGAACTAAATTGTAGATATGCTACTGAGTTTTTATTCATTATCAGCCAAATATCCATTTACGTCATTGTGGGTTTACTGAGTTTTTACTTAGGGAGGAGTCTGGCAAGGTCAGCAAGTGTTGGCCAAGCCATATGAACTGTTAATCTTGGCATTAAGATACTTCTGTAAATGGACAGATTGCTAGGCATTAAGTAATGATGTTGAAGTTAGGTAATTACAAACTAATCATTTTGAATTATTACTCTTAACCTTCTTCTGAGTTGCCTAGTGATCTTTTTTCCTTCTATAACTAGTAAGTAATGATAATTGATTGAAAATACCAAACCCCTCTCCCAGTTACCAACAGTGTAACTGAAAATGGCCAACAAAATTGTTTTGCTGTCACAGTTTTCTTGCTATTGTCTTTGGGATTCTAGAAATATACAGGTTGTAACTGATCTGCTACCTCTTGCTTCAGTACCAAGAAATATCAGAGTTTAGTAAATAGCCTCCCTTGCTACTAATGAAAACAAACTTGTGTGAATGGAAGTATCTTTTTTTTTTAATCTGTCCGTTTCCTGATATAAACTTTTTATATGCTAACAGCACATGACAGCGGAAACATTTTGCACTTACATTCACCAAAAAAAGTAATGTATTTCTATTGTTTGATGTTGCGTGCTGAGTTATTTTTATGCACATAGGGTAGAAACACATGTGATGACAGCTTGGCAGCAGCCCGGCCCAGGGAGGAAACCCACAGCGGACATGGTCTGGGATGGTCAGGGCACCAAACAAATGTGCTTGTGGACAGTGTGCTGTCCCGTTACTGGCACAGCCCAGGGAGGAGAGGGAGAACCACAAAAGTGCAGTTGGCCAGCCCAGCCCACACATTGCGCTCGGTGCCCTATCCCCTGCCACGACAGCAGTGCAGTTGTATCTGTGGCTGAGGGGCAAGATTATTCAGAGGTTTGGGGTGAGTAGTCGTCAATATGCTGATGATGCTCAGATCTACCTCTCTTTTTCATCTGACCCAGGCCTGGCAGTCTCGGTGCTTACTTGATGCCTGGTTGCTGTCAGAGACAGGATGAGGGTGAGCCAATTGAGGCTGACTCCAGATAAGACTAAACTAATGATGGTTGGTTCATCTTGTGACTTTGAGGGTATTGGGACGCCTGTTATTCATGGAGTCCAGCCCCTCTGGATGATCAGGTTCTCAGTCTTGGAGTGCTTTTGGATCCCTCGCTGTGTCTAGAATACCAGGTGGCTGTGGTGGCTAGGAGCGCTTTTCACCACCTCCATCTGGTGAGGAGGCTGCATCCCTTTCTGACTTGAATCTGACCACTAGCTTTCATCACCTTGAGGCTAGATTACTGCAATGTGTTCAACGTGGGGCTGCCCTTGATGACTGGTTGGAAGCTGCAGCTTGTGCAGAATGTAGCAGCTCAGCTGCTTTCAGAGACGAGTCACCAGGAGCACATTACATTGGTGCTCTGAAGTCTGCACTGGCTCTCTATAACTTTCTGGGCACAATTCAATGGCCTAGGACCCATATATCTGAAAGACTGCCTATCCATTGCAACCCTTACAATAAGCCAGGAGCTCTCTCTTGCAGATCCATTCTGCTATTCACTGGGTTTTGGGGTAGGCTGTGGGGGAGAGCAGGAGGTTTTTTTAAAAAAACCTTATTGTTCTTTTATTAATTATTAGCCTACAGGGAGGGCACTGTATAAATTTGAATGAATTAATGAATTGGCAGCCATGGTGGCCAATGACCAGCCATGGCGGCCCCGACCTGGCCATGTCTGCTGGCCTGTAAACAGACGTGATAGCCCACAGTGGCTTGCTTTGGCCTGGTCAGGCAGACCTTAGCCCAGGCTGTGGCCTTGCAGTTTTCTGTGGCCATAGCCCAGACAAGTCACCGACACAACCTGGGGCAATTCCAGCCCAACATCTGTTGGTGCCTGAACACACATGGAGTTGAGGTCTGGGACAAAGCAGGCCACAGTGTGTGATTGTTGCATCTGTTTTTGCCCATATACACAGCAGCGAAGCAATGCTGCTGTTGGTAAGGTTTCTTTAATGAATGCTACAACTGAAGGTTTTCTTATGAAAGTAGCAACAAAGGAATAACAAGATGCACACACAAGGTGTAAAAGTGTTGAGCATTCTAAGTAGCATGTAGATATTTCTAAACCTCATAAATTAATGAATTATCATATTTTCTAGTTGTATTGCCTTTCTTTAAAATGTATGGTTGAAATTTATCTTCAAAATCTCACCGGGGTCACTTGGAAACCCATCTACTTAGGAGATTGTGAATAATATATGTTATTGTAATTGCTCCTTTGGGTTTCTGGGAGAAACAAATGCAAGATATGATATATTGGGATAATATTTTCTTTTTCTTTTTAAAGTGAAATCAGCAGCTGACAGCATCTGCTCCTCACAACTCAAATCAACTTTTAGGACTGCAGCTTTGTTCAAATGCATTCAGTTTTTGAATAAAGCTAATGGGACCAATCCCAAGCCCTGCACATGCCACATGTGCTATGTGTGAACAGGTAGGGGGGGTGCGATGTGCACAACGCATGTGGAAGCTGCAAGGTATCTGTGAGTGCGCTGCATGCAGGGGGTTTGGGATTGCGCCTGATGTTTTTATCCTGATATAAAATAATATCTATAGCTGACATAGGCAGGTCCATTGAGCCAGCTAATATCCTTAATGTAGGTAGCCTTTTTAAAAGTTTAGCTCCAAAAAAACTCTTATGAAAAAAGTAAATGGTTGAATAAGACAGTGAAAATGTTTACTTGAAGTTAGAGTGTGCAACTCAAGAGTAGTAACTACTAGGGATGCGTGAACATGGTTCGGGAGTTTGGATCGAACTCGGTCCATTTGGATGACCGAACCAAATAACCGAACCCAAATCCGAACAGACCGAACCGAACTCAATTCGAACTCTGAACGTCTGAATAGTTCGGCCATGTTTGGATGAGTTCGTGTGGGAAAAATGTGACTGGAAGGCCCAGGGAGGGGGAAGCAGCTGAGGAGCAGACTTCCTGGCACCAGGGGTGGAGAGGATTGGAGTAGCAGCCAGCCTGCCCAATAAACATCCCTTTTCTCCTCAGACCAATGGCTTTGCAGTCTGAGATTGGAAATTGGGGCTGGGGAGGGGCTAGGCTGCACAGAGCCAATGGGGCTTGTGGTAAGGCAGGCGCAGCAAGTAACAAAAGTCATTGCCCTCCCCTCTTCGAACACCTTATGAGCTAGTAGCCACTGTTCCTGACAGCAGGCATTTTCAGAAGTCTCCCTCTCCTAGCAGTTTGTGTTCTTAATCCATTGCCATCCTCCTCCTATTTCACATATCCCACACATTTACCTTCATGGTTTCATTTATTTAGATTAGATTAGATAGATTTAGGTGTTATTTTTATTTTTTACCCATCCCTGTGTTCTTTCTCCCTACCCTCCATTGAATCCTACCCTCCTCCCTTTATATACTCCATCCCTGATTCCCATCCCCTGTTTTTGGATTTATTTCGTGTAGGATTAGATTGTTTTAGGTTAAATTAAAATGTCTGTTTTGTATCCCTCCCTGTGTTGTTTGGTGTGAGCTCTCTCTGCCCCCCCATCCCTGTAGATAGATAGATAGATAGATAGATGTAGGTGTTAGCTTAGTTATAGAGATAGATAGAGAGTGTCAATGTAGTGATTTAGTTTTGATATTTTATAGTGTGTTTGTAGGACTAGGCCTTTGTAGATATTAGATAATACAACTAAACATCTGAACCGCGTTCTGTTCACACATCCCTAGTAACTACAGTGCCGTCTTGGACAATTGGACATTTACTTGAATGGTCTTTCAATAATATTGTGTTCAACAATTTAACACTTTAGCTTCTCTTTGATGGAATATTTTTTTCTATGACAGCAAGATCTGTGATCCCTGGCATGATATCTGGTATTGATAGCATCATTGGACAGTAACGGTGATCATCGTACATACTAAGACAATGCAGAAATCTGACATTTTACATTAAACATGATGCTGAAATAAGAAGGCTGCTCTAATGTTGTCCTGTGCAAAACCTGGTGGTTTGTAGAAAACAGCTATATAGTGATTCATGGATTGCATTTTCATTCATTTAATTGGATACCTCCAAAACATGCAACATTCTAAAACTAGCAGACAGAGGCTAAAAACAGATGTGCCACTAGTTGGCGGTTCCCCAGCCCGAGTGCAGGTGAGAACTATTAACTGCCACTCCTCGAGTCAGGTTGAGTACACTGAATTGACGTTCCTGTGATTGGGGAGCTGAGCTGCCTCCACCTGTGCTCTGTTCCCAGCCCCCCACCATGACAGACAGTCATGGTCACCAATGATGAGCAACCATGGCACCCAGCCATGGAGGTCCCCGTCCCAGAGCAAGTATGTACAGCAGGACCCAAACAGACATGCTACCCTGTTGTGGCCCACTTTGGCCCACATGGGTGGCCCTTATCCTGGGCTGTGACCTCATTCATTTGCCAAGCTCATAGTCCAACCTAGCTGCCAACATTCCCTGGGCTAATCCTGGACTAACAGCTGGTGGCACATGTTTACATATACCAGTGGGGCCCGGGCCAAAGCGGACCATTGTGGGCCAAAGTCACATCTTTTTTTACCCAGAATATCAAAATATCATCTCTCACCTATCAGCCACATTATCCTATGGGCCCTGAAGAATATGAATTGTGTAAGTGAGCAGGAAAAACAGTTGACCACATGACTGACAAATGCTAATGCAATCACTGTCTGGTTAGAAATATGGCTTTGGCAGAATTATCAAGAGGAATTTTTTTTTTTTTCTGAAGCATCACTGCTAACTATGGGTAACAGCTCAATGCCGTGTATTGTGAGGGATTACCCTAGCAATCTAGAAACGGGGGAGGGAGAGAAACAAACATCATTAGGGTGACATTTGTGATAGTAGAAAACATCCAACTCCCTAAGAATAACAACTATTCTTTAGGAACTATTTTGAAACTAAGCATATACAGAGATGGCAACTAGCTAAAGGCCACCTTTCCTCTCTCAGACTAAATCCAAAAACAAGCTTTAAAAAGGAGTGATATAGTTTCAGGGAAAGTGTTCCAGCTGATTTATCCAAGTAAAGTAAGTGACCAATACCTAGGCAATGTTTCCCCAAATGCTAGTATTTCACTTTTATTGTAAGTAAAACTCTCTTCCTGCTCCCCCTCCAAAATCACTAAGGAATCCCAGGGGTTCTTGATAACTTATAATACCATGGGGTAGATTGGTTAATGTCTTCTTTCCTAAACCATCTCTATGGCATTTAAAATACAATGGATCAAGCAATTTGCATGATTAGTGTCAGTGTCTTGTTTCTAGAACTAACCGTTAAAAAAGTGGATTGAGCTAGCCTCACTGACTGTGATCTTCAAAATACTGCAGATTTCAGTTGAGCTACCCTAGAGTGAGTGATTTAAGGACTGGGAATGCTATCAATAAGATAAAGAAATTCAGTGATTGCCTTTTTCATCATTGGTCAGGGTTTTTTCCCTTGGCACATCGGTGACTGTGTGTGGTTCCACTTCATGTACAGCCTTTGATGTGCATATTGGCATATTGTCCAATAAATCATCAAGTGGGCATTTCCTAGATGATTTCCTACTTGAATGAAGGCCTGGGCAGTATGGGTCTTTGTGCATAGTTGCTTCCATGCATTTGAAAAGGTGTCAACTGAATTACTGTTATCCTCCTCAACAAAATCTACACATGTGTATCTATCACAGGTGATAACATATTCTCAGTCCCAGGAAGGATTCTCTAACAATGAAAACCAGTCTGCCAAAGGAAGAATTACTGAACATATGGCAGTATTGTTATTTAAAGAGGCGCTGTGTGCCAGAAACTGATAGAGAGGCAGCTATAGCCACTCTTAAATCATTTTTCTTTTTCTTTTTTTAAAATGGTTTTGTCTCTTTGAGCTTTTTCAGCAGGCTTCATTGCCAAAGCAATCCACTGTTTTACATGATTAGCTAAATCAAAACAGTTTCTAAAAGTATGAAAAACACCAGTTAAAATTTCAGAGGCACTATCAATATGAGGAGAGGCTCAAAAGATTGGAGCTGTTTAGCTTGGAAAAGAGGTGATTTAGAGGGAAATTGAGAGAAGTTTATAAAATCATGAGTGGGATGGAGAAAGTTAATAGGGAACTGCTGGTTGCCCTTTCTCACAATAAGAGAACAAGGGGACACACTCTGAAATTAAATGGCAGCATATTTAAACTGAACAAAAGAAAGTAGTTTTTCATGCAGTGGACAATACAGTTGTGGAACTCATCGTCAGAGGAGGCAGTGAAAGCCAGCACCATAGCTATCTTGAAACAGAAAATAAATAAACTCTTAGAGCATAGAGCCATAAATGCCTAGCTACAAGTAGTTGAGAGTGGTTAGCAGGAGATAGGTCACACTTCCATGATCTGTACATGTACTTTTCTTGAGTTACTGGAGGGGAGTCACTGTCGGAGACAGGATGCTAAGCTAAATAGACTGTTGGTATGTCTGAGTATGGTATCTATGTTCTTTTCCTGGACACTGAATAAGTATTGCTCTTATTATATTCTAATGAAGTGGAGAATATGAGTTTATATTGCATAGGCTGGGGTCATAATCTTTACAGAATTATGGGTTACTTACATGATTTGGGGATGTATTTCCAAAGTGAAGACGTTCTTTTAAGTCCATATTTAACTTGTTAAGGATGGTTTTGACAGGCAATCAATAAAGCAAGCATCTGTTTAGGACTATGCATGTGTTTGGTGGGAATAATTACACTGGTGCTTTATAACTAGTGCTGAAACTCTATCCTTGGAAAACTTCAGAATTCACAGAAGATTCCAGGACGTTCCAAGGACCAAAGCCATTCCCCAGAAATCTTCAGAAAACTTTGGAAGCTACTTTGGGTGTGACTGGAGTTCAGCTTCTGGAAATGAAACTTAGTGCTCTATTTGGTAGGAGGGGGGCATGGGAGGGGACAGGTTTATTTATTTATTTCCATTTTCCAACATTTATATCCCACCTCTCCTGCCTAAGCAACTTGAGGCGACTTACAAAAATTAAAATATTTAGAAATATACATAAATATATAATATTTACAAATATACAAAAATACATAAAAGGGAGACATAAAAAAAAAACCCACCCCATCCTCCCCACCCACCCTCATCCCCCTTCACCCACCTCCCTCACCAAAGACTTGGTGGAACAGCCAGGACTTGCTCTGTTGCCGAAATGAGGCAAGGGTCTCCACCGGAAGGGAGTTCCACAGCCTAGACACCACCACCGAGAATGCCCTCTCCATTGTATCCCCCCATGCCACCCAGGGGACACCAAGAAGGACGCCCCTGGCAGACTGCAGTGGTCGATCCAGGGCATGGAATGTGAGGCGGTTGCACAGATAGGAGGTGCCCAGACTGTATAGGGGTTTATAGGTAAGCTCCAACACTTTGAATCAGGCTAGGAAGACTATCGGCAGTCAGTGCAGAGCTCGGATCACTGGTGTAATGTGCTCACGGCGATCCGTCCCCGTAAGGAGTTGCATTCTGCACCAGCTGCAGTCTCCGGACTGTCATCAAAGGTAGCCCCACGTAGAGTGCGTTACAATAGTCTAATCTTGAGATGATGAAGGCATGAATGACAGTGGCCAGGTCGGAGTAAGAAACATACGACCGAAGCCGTCGCACCAGATGTAATTGGCGGAAAGGACGCCTCACCACAGTCTTAGCCTGGAGATCCAGACAAAGCTGCAGATCGAGGTGTACCCCCAGACTCCGGACCCGAGAGACCAGTGGGGGATGAATCCCATCAATGATGGGGGATGTCACACCCACCGCCCTCCCCACCAACATCACCTCTGTCTTGTCAGGATTTCATTTCAGAAGACTTGCCCTCATCCAAACCCTCACAGCTACCACACATCGAGTAAACACCGAGACTGCTGAGTTTGGATCAGATGAAAAGGAGAGGTAGAGCTGGGTGTCATCAGCGTACTGATGACACCGCACCACATACTGTCTCATGACCTTGCCGAGCGGCTGCATATACACATTGAACAAGAGAGGGGACAGCATAGAGCCTTGTGGAATTCCAGTTGAATGATGGTAAGCCAGATGGCAAGTTTTCATTGGCTGACCAAGCCAGATGGCAAATTTTCATTGGCTTTCATTGCAGGGCAAAATAAAAGTGACTGCACAGCCATTTTCCATTCTCTTTGGTGAATTTGGCTGTGTGCTACAATGCTGATCTGCAAGTATTAAGTAATCAACTGGGGGGAGGGGTGTCTGGCCTGGTATGGCATGATTTGACCTGTCCTGTCCAGAGGGCCAATGCTGGGGGTTACATTTTCCACCATGCCATACTTTAAAAAAAAAAAATGATTGCGTGCCACATTGCTGCTGCCTGCTGCTTGGTTGGCACAATGAGGCAGAGAGATCTCTCTGCCTGGCTTGTTTTGTCTGGGCTGTTCAAGTTACCAGCACCAGACCACACCAATGCCATGCCTTTTAAAAAAAATAAATAAGTGCTGCCCGTGAGTGGGTGGGTGGGTGAATGTCTGGTTTCTTTGTTGTGTGTGTATATGATCATTATGTCTGCTGAGCTGACTGGCTTTTGATGGGATTTCTGCACGCAGTTGCACTGTTTTGTGGGGTTGTGTTATCTTCTTTCTTACTAAGGCTATGGCATGGTACAGTGCAGAGCCAATCGTAAAGTGTAATTGTAACTTCTACTGCTCTGCTTGCTGCTTGGCACCATGAGGCCAGGAGGAATTTCTCTGCCTGGCTCCACTTCCCCTAGCCTGGGCTATTCAAGTTATCAGTGACACACAGTACCAATGCCATGCCTTTTTAAAAAAATAAGTGGGTGCCCCTGGTGTGTGTGTGTGCGCATGTGTGTGTGTGTGCGTGTGCGTGTGCATGTGCGTGAGAGAGAGAGAATGTCTGGTTTCCTTCTTGTGGATGTTATCATTTTGTCTGTTAGGCGGGTTGGATTTTGGTGGGATTTCTGCACACAGTTGCACTGTTTTGTGTAGTTGTATTCTTCTTGAGTGAATGTACTATTCTTGCTAGCCTGCATTTCTGTGCACTGCTAGGTTGGCATAATGATTTTTAAAGTTAGTGTACTCACTTCTGAGAGTGATCCATGTTGCTGTTACACTACTGTTCTGGGGTTCTGAGTTTTTCTGAGGTCCAGAATTCCAAGTTCCGAATTCTGGGTCCTTGGGAAAAGTTCTGAAGTACTGCCAAATTCCCGGAAATTCAGAAATCGGCCCAAGTACTAAGAAGAACTATTTGGTACAGTCCTATTTATAACATATTTTGTTGCTCAAGATTCCATTTCCTTGTCCCACCCAAAGAAAAGCACTGTGACATCGGCTCACAGCTGGTTATGATCAGTTATAGTAAAAGGGATATCTTTCTTTTGAATGTTCAAATCTCAACAATCCTTAAAACTAATTAGACTGAATCTAGATCACAACTACTTGCTATTGACAGACAGGTTGCTTTTGAACATTAGCACAATATCTATCATGATTTTGAACTGACATGATAATTTGTCATCCAACTAATACTTCTCCAAACATCTTCCGTCTCACACAACCCCCCATTTTGTTTTCTAGCTTGCTGAGGAAACTGCTAATAGTCAATAAAAGAATGTTTAACAAACCACATCAACCTACTTATGGACACTGGTCATCAGAGGCATTAAACCTGGTAGAGCTGAAACAGGTAGCAGATTTTCTACCTATGGGTAAAACCAGCAATTTTGAGCAGTCAATTGGATAGGTCAAAAGGCTTCATGAAATTGTGGAAATCACCTGTGGGTACCAAATCCTATTTTTAAGAAGTTACCTGCTCCAGGGGTAACCTTGGGCAGTGGTGTATGCAGCACTTTACAGTCACATTTTTGAGAGACAGGTTCCTACTCAGTGGCCTTACAGTCTAAGATAAATAATATTTATTTATTTATTTATTTATTTAATACATTTATACCCTGCCCCTACTGCAAACAGCTTGGGGCAGCTAACAAATTTCACGTTAAAAACATTTAAAATATTTAAAACCATCCTAAAAAAAATCTTAACAATTAAAACAGGGAAGGACAAGAAATTATAACAAATAATAAAGAAGGGTAGGAGGATAAAACCCCACTAACCCCCCCTCGCCCCCTCCCCAAAGGCCTGGGCAAACAGCCAGGTGTTACAAACTCGCCGGAATGTTAAAAGGCTCGGGGTCAGGCGAGCTTCCTCCAGGAGGGAATTCCAAAGGTGTGACCCGGCCACTGAGAATGTCCTCTCCATTGTGGCCCCCCGCTTAACATGGGGGACCTCCAAGAAGGCACCCCCGGCAGACCGAAGGAGCTGCTCTGGGACATGGAGGGTGCGACAATCCCTGAGGTATGAGGGGCCGAGACCGTGACGGGTCTTATAGATCAACACCAATACATTGAACCTTGCTCGGCACACTATTGGCAACCAGGACAGAGCCTGGAGCACAGGTTTTATATGGTTCCAGCAACCCATCCCTGAGAGGAGGCAGGCTGCCACATTCTGCACTAGCTGCAGCCTCTGAACCAGGAACAAGGGCAGCCCCATGTAGAGTGCGTTGCAGTAGTCCAGCCTCGAGGTGACGAAGACATGGACAAGGGAGGCCAGGTCCGGGTCAGAGACATATGGATGCAATCTCCACACCAGATACAACTGGAGGAAGGCAGCCTTTGCCACCCCCTCTACCTGCTGCTCCAGGCAGAGATCTGCATCCAGCCCCACTCCCAGACTCCAGACCTGTTGAGCTACAGGAGGGCAAACCCCCTCCCAATCAGAGGGGCCGACACCTCCCTCGCTCTCCCCACCACCATCACCTCCATCTTATCAGGGTTGAGTTTCAGTCTGCTCTGCCACATCCATTCTGCCATGGCCTCCAAACACTGGGATAGCAATGAGACAGCAGGGTCTGGGTCAGCTGAAACAGAGAGGTACAGCCGAGTGTCATCAGCATATTGGTGACAACGCACCCGGAACCCTCTCACGATAAAGAAGAGACAAACACACACATACTCATTTTTACAGATGGGGAACTGAGGCTAAGAGGTTTTGACTTGCCCAAGGTCACCCAGTGAGTTCATGGTTAGTGCAGGAATCAAATCCTGACTTCCTAGGATCACGTCCAGCACCTTATCCATTACACTACACTGACTTTCTAGGATGAGAGGTTGTAACTTGCCCAAGGCCACACAGGGAGTTCATGGCCAGGGCAGGATTTGATTCCTGGTTTCCTGGATCCATGTCCAGCACCTTATCCACTACACCACTTAGTATTAGCAATAATACTATTAGTATAGTGTATTGCTGTCCTGAAGTTTCTAGTGTAGTAAACTGACATAGTGAATTAGACCCATATGTGAACTGTGTGTAAGTATAATGTAACACACTAATGCCATCCTATATTTCCAACTATCAAGTTCACCTCCAACACATCCAGTAGTAGCCAGGCACCTGCTTTGAGTCAGAAGTGGGCAAATATCTGGCAGCCACTGAACAGACAGACAGGTGACTCATTGGCTACTGCCTCATTTGTTGTCACCCACTTTCTTATAAAGACTGAAATCATTGGTGTTTTCTATGCTGTGTTTGTACAGTTTCCCTCAAAACACCCAGCTGCAAACCAGTTTGAGATGAAAATAGTTAATATCATTGATTTCCCTCATGTAACATTTTAACAGATTTATGGAGCTTAGTGAGTATATTTCCTTAGCCTATATTTCTCTAGCTGCTGTGTGAACATGTCATTGATTAATGGCTCTGAATGTTTGCCCCTATCCACACATGCTCAGGAACTGACAAAACTCTCTCTTCTAATAAAATGTACAGTGAAGTCCTTGGTAAAGCGTATTCCCTATGGGGAGTAAAATAAGAATTGGTCAGATTTCTTTAAGAAACTGGCAATGGCAACTCACTGTTTGTCTTCCCAGCTTTAAATCTAGGCTCTCTTTTGGATGGCATGGTACAACACAATGATACATAAATACAAAAGGAAGAGAGAAAAACAACGTAGTGGTATCTGGGGCTATAATGCATAGTTCAATTGCTGTGTTTGTTGCAGTTACAATGTGATTGAGATTGCTAAGCACCTTTCAAATTCATAGCACACTAAAAATTCTTGCAAATCAAAAAAGTTTCTATCATTGTCAAGTCAGACAATGAAGATTCTCTTTTTGTACAAAATACGTTAGTTGAGCAGCATACTTAATTTTAAACACAAAGGTGTCCTGGAACAAAACAAAAAACAAACAAACAAACCCCCAAAGGCTCATAAATAAAGCTAGAATGGGTAGTAGCTTTATTATTTTTGTTTTCATTCATTCAATTCAATTTATTTCGACGTGACCATTGGTCATTGTCAACAAACAAAAACATTTATAACCAACAAAACAAACATATAAAAACAAGAACCCTTATAACCTCCTCAAGCTACCCAATTTAAATCATGATGTAATTTGGTTATTATTATTCATGGGCCTACTCCTTACTCATTACCATAGATTTCGTACTACAGACAGAAATCTACTCTATCACTTCCATGTAACGGGCTCCTACTTATCTGTACA